>VXBZ01008644.1:208664-229905 GCA_013399135.1 Heliornis fulica | reverse complement strand
ACCCAAGATCTAGATGCTGTATCCCAGGTGGGGACTCACAAGAGTGAAACAGATGGCAAGAATCACCTCCCTTGACCTGCTGGCCATGCTTCTTTTGATGCAGTTCTGGATACAATTGGCTTTCTGGGCTGCAAGTGCACATTGCTGGCTCTTGTTGAGCCATTGGTTCCAACATTTTGAATGAGACCATCCAAGCAATTCATCATCCGCAGAGTGGTCCATCCATCAGATCCACATGTCATAACTCAACCTGGATAACTCAGAGAGCTGTAGCAGTTTTGTGATTTTCTTTTAGGAATTAAGATGAAAGTACACCAAACAGTCTGTTTCGTTTGGTTTGGATTTTTTTATGGTAGAAACAAAGAGAACTTGGAAAGCATAATGGTGAGCATCAGTGGCCTCTCATTGAAACATTTATAAGAGGAAAGAGGGAAAACAGAGAGAGAGAGAGAGAGAGATTACCACCCTTGGAACTCCACAATGAGGGACAGGGCAATCCTCTGGTGGCATTCCTTGGGTTTGTGTCTTTTATAGTCTAGTCTCTGCCTCTAGTTAGGCCTCCTGTTTCCGAAAGTTCTTGGCCTTCTGCTCAGGCGCCACTGGGGGAGGTGGGGGCAGGGGGTAAGGTAGTCTTTCAGGTGGTTGTAAGCCCCTTCCTCAAATGAACTCTGTATAATCACTAGCCACATATGTCTATCAGAACACTGAGCCAGACACCATCCAACATGCCCCAGGCTTTGTGCCAACTTGCCCCTCCCAACAGCTCCCTCCTCTAGCTCCCACTGCCAAGCAGAACTTCACTGTTTCCAGACAATTCTTTCACTGTTTCAGTCTCTCACACATCTTTTCAATTCAGAGACAAGGATGTCAGGCAGGTCAGTGTCAAATGCTTTGCACAAGTCCAGGTATATGGAGTCAGTCATTCTTCATTTATCCACCAACTCTTTAACCTTGTAGAATGCCACCAAATTTGTTAGGCACAACTTTCCCTTAATGAAACTATGCTGGCTGTCACCAATCCCCTAATTATTTTCCATATGCTCTATCTTAGTTTCCAGGAAGATCTGCTCCATGATCTTGCTGGGCACAGGGGTAAGACTGACTGGCTCATAGTTCCACAGGTTTTCCTTTTTTTCCCTTTTTAAAAATGGAGGTCATGTTTCCCATGTTCCAGTCAGTGGGAACTTCACTGGACTGCCACGACTTCTTAAATATGATGGACAGTGGCTTAGCAACTTCATCTGCCATTTCTCTCAGGACCCTTGGATACACCTCATCAGGTCCCATGGACTTGTGGACCTACAGGTCCCTTAGATGGTCTTGAACCTAAACTTTTATTACAAATAAATGTGTTTTTATTACAAAATCTTGAACTGTCCATGTGTGAGACAAGATAAAAAAGAAAATCCACAGACCTTAATACATTCAATTTAAAACTTAGTGGCTAAATGTATGCAGATTAGCATATAAACACAGACAAATATAATAAGACACAGCATTGCTGAAGACTTGTAATTTTTTTATGTACACAAAAAAAGTAACTGACATTACAACAGCTTTATTGGGGAGGTATGCCCAAGTACCTTTCTGCATGTTTGAAGCAGAGTAATTATTCTGGAATAAAATCACTTTTATTCTGGAACTGACCATGTGCACTGGGGATTTACTCCAAAATAGTTAAATTATACCAAAATAGCAATAACGGAAGTTATTACAGAATAGCTCTGCTAGTTAATTTCCCCCGTGTAGTGCAGGTCAAAGGTTGAGTTGCAAAAGAATGTATTATACATAATTATGTGATGGATTGCTGTACAGTAAGAGGGGTTTTAAAAGGGAATGACTCCCATTTAAGACAATTCCTCATACTCCTCCTCCTCTAAAAAAATAAAATCCCAGTTAATTAAGCCCTGAAGCTAAGAAAGCTTTGATAAAAAAAACTGAGTGAATTCCAGAGCAGGACATTAAATTTTTCTGGCAAATCCCATCCAAATTAGAGGCAATATCTACAGTTGGTACTATTCTGAACTATCTCATACATGTGTCAACTATACCAGGTTGTCCTCCTTCCATTCACAGTGACAGCTGTCATTATACTTGGGAAACAAAAAAAACTCTTCTGTCTGCTCTTACTATGCTATGGTTCTTTCAGTAAATTTATTTCACTCTGTGTCCTGCAAAGCGTGAAAAATCAGGGAACATGATGTTAATGTGCCTTTCTGAAACAAGCGTTGCACTTGGTGTCACATCTAGCTAATGAGAAACAGGGGAAGAAGAAAAGAGGGAACTTCCAGCCCTTAAGGACAGGTATTTAGGGTAATTAAAAAGGAATAAACTGGAGATCTGTAGATATGATGGATCTCAGCATTGTAGGGAGGCAAGATAATATGGATAAGCTTGTGGGGTTTAGTGAAGCCTCTACCTAAGGCTTTTCTTTTCCTTTCAGTTGTAGGAGCTGGATAGCCGAGTGAAGTCCAGGATCTGGACTTCATAAAAACTACGGTTGCTCTACACAACTGGGGCTGTGGACAGTTTTTAAATATGGAACATCCACTTGCACTCCAAGGGCTTGCTCCATTTTGCTGATGTGTAGAGCAGCTGTAGCTTAGCCCCACTAACTCCTCAGGGGAGTTAAATGAGCAGCGCCGTCAGGGGCACAATCCCACTCTACAGCACTTTGACATGGCTCTAGAAGCCTCTGAAAGATTTATGTTACCTACACAGGAAAACAACCCAGAGAAAAGCTGTGTGACAGGAGAGGTGAGGGGAAGCTTGGCATCTGTGCGTATCACACTGGAAAAATCCCTGATGCAACAGGTAGCTCCCGGATCTGAGATACAGGTGTTTTGGCAGACGTGTCTAGGAGTCTTCCCTGCTCATGCTCTGACATGGAAGCTCCTCTTCCCATGCCACGTAGTCTAATCCTTGTAGACTATCTGGCTTTAAGCCCTTCTTTTATTTGCTGGTGATCTCCTTGCAGTATGTTAATGTTTTGTTAACCTGGAGTCTTTGCTGGCTGTCATTTTTAGTGGGAATGAGCACTATGAAGGAATGAAATCTCACTTGCAAGAGATGGACATTATGTACCCACAGACATGATGCATGTTTTATTTTGGAAGTCATATTCTCATCTGCTCCCAGGTGTTTTTCAATTAATTGGCCTAATCCTGCAAGATCCAAGAACCTGAGACTTTCATGGTGGCTGTGACCAGCTGTGTGTTTAACAAATGAACCCTGGAAAGGTGCTTTGTGGTTCAGAGGCCTCTGATTTTCAATGGTGAATTGAGTGTCCCTGAGTGCTACTGCATTGTAAAATTTCAGAACAACTAAGAAAAAGAGTAGAAAAAGCTAATCATATTTGTCATCTACAGTTCTCCAGACATGCTTTTGCCCAGTTAGCAGGATAGTAATTTTCTAGCTTTTAGATTCCTGCCTTAACTCTGCAGCCTGCCAGCCTGTGGAAACAAAACTCTGGTGATCATGCTTCCTGCCTGTGTCTATTTGTCTATCATCCTCTGATAGCTTTCATGCACTTCAGCTGATGCCAATGAAATGTGACTGAGGAAGCCAAAGTCTCTAACAGAGTAGTGTTCCTATAACTTCTCTGCGAGTAGATGCTTATTGAAGGGGACAGCCCCTATATGACTGGGGTGCTACCTGAACCCCTAGAGAATGTAAGCAGATAAGAGAAATACACTGGTGTGAGAAAGACCTTAGTAAGAGATTGTGCTTATTTCACCCAGTAAAATCAGTTGTAATACACACATACAGAAAATCATACTTCACCTGTATTTTCTGTTTCATTTATCTGCATGTCTTGTCTACTCTTTTTTTTTAATAAGACGATCAACAGTAGATAACTAACAAGAGGTTACTCAACAAGAGGTACTCAACAAAAGGTATCATTTTGTTGCTGAGATTGCCACTACTTTTACTAAAGCAAGAGTCTAGGAAGGCCTTAAAGGCTATAGGAACACATATGCAATGCAGTGGCTCCCAGTATGGGCTTGTCTATCAACCTGTGGCACCATTAAGAAAAACATGCTAAGTGTTTCTTGTGTTCTTCAGAAAATTTCTGAAAGGTTAAGATCAAGCGTGTCAAGTGAGATCATCAAGGACTTAATCACATTATCTGACACAAAAATGAAGTGATCCAATTAGCTACACAGGAGCTATTGAGTCCTAAACCCTCTGGAAATTTTACCTATCAAGGAGCCTGATAAATAGATGTCTGCTCCATAGTACATGTTAGACTTCAATTTCAGTCCTTTTTATATTTTTCTTGCCAACTCTGTGCAAAATGTTGAGTGTGCACTTTTCTTTTTCCATTCTTCTCTCCATAATATTGGGTAAATTGCATATAGGTATTCACAACAATGTTCTAGCATAAAATTTATCAAAAATAGATGATCTTAAAACTTTGCCTATGATTTCTCAGCAGGAAGATGTTAACAGCTTGAGAAAACACCCACTGTTGTGTTTTTTTTCTGGTAATCTGAACTAAAGAAATGTGATACCTATGTGCTCTGAACAAAGAGTAAAGACTGTATTTCATCATCAGAACATCACTTCTTCATTTGAAGACGTTGATACAATTGTATTACAGAGGCTGCAACTCTAGCCTTATTAAGATGTTGGCAATTTAGTGTGGATAAATCAAATTCAGTTTATTGTGTCCTTGATATATATATATACATACTACTTTTGGGTGGTGAAGCAGTGATAGTAGGTAGGAACCCATACTAATGCAGCGTTATGTTAACTGGTCAATAGATTAAAAAACACCAGAGTAACAGGTAACACACGTCAGATGAAGTAAGGAAATTCCAGCTCATAACATCGCTTCCTCTAATAAGAGAAAGGGAATTTAACTTATGCAGTTGTTCTCCAGTCTCTACTCCCCATTTACTTTGTGCTCTCAGACACATTTTCTACAGCATTTTTTTACTTTTAAATTACAATATTGTTAACACTGAATATATGCTTTTTATGGAAAAAAAATATTGAGCTTAAATCAATTAAATAGTACATATACTGCCTATACTTAAATGTCCTTGTCACAGAAGAATTCAAGTGAGCCTTTCCTGTTGCATTTTTAATGTCTCTCCTGAAAAATTTCAAGTCAGGTCCCTTATTTGCCACAGTGTCATTCATGCCTTTGGTCTTGTGTTTCTAGTTTTACTGTATCCCATCCACGGTAATTGAGGGTCTGAATTGTCACCTCTCTATACTGACACAGAATGGATAACAAAGATAAAATGATGCATGCAATCTATTCGCTTAAGCAATGTGGAGGTCTGTATGCAGTATGGCATTACTGATGCAATATTCAGGCTGAAAAAATTTAAAGTTTCCCTGCCCTAGATGCCCACCTGGCCCCTTGTATTTGGATCCCTTCAGCTCTGGGGTAACACTAAAGTTACTTTATCATTTTATACCTACCTGAAATGCTGATACCAAATCTATGATAACTTGGGTTACCATCTTACTGTAAAATCTGACATTGACAAGTGACTCAACATTTTTACAGATTCAAAGACTTTTAGATTTCAGTCTGCTGGTATCTTTCAATAGAACCACTAGGACAAAACAGTCTGTAGTATTCACACATTTTCTCCCTGAACTATGACTTCATAAGGACTAATTAACAGAAGAAAAAAAAAAAAGATGCCATGTGCTAGGTATTCTTCTCATACCGACCTGATTACCTTTTCTTTCTTCCCATAAGCCCCACATCTGAGGACATTTGGTTTCTGCCATTTAATAGCTTCTCGGTTAGCAAAAACCAGTGTAAGAAGGAAAGAACTCTTCTTGGGACAGATGTTGATGGATAGTAGCACATTAAATGTCAAACTGAAGAGAAATTTTCTTTTGGGGGTCATTTGCTATTGTATTGTATTGTGCAATGTGACTGCTTATCTTGGGTTGCAAAGGTTATTTGCTTCAGGGAATGCTCAGAATGTCATTAGTGCACTGTGCCCAGAGATAACCTGCAGCATATCATTAAACCATCTAATGACTGTATGGCCCATTGACCTCCATCACTCATTTGCTAACAATGTTTGTTATTTACAGGCACTAGGGAAATTACTGTTGAGTTATTACTTACCCTTCTCTTGCTGCCGCCACCATAATACTTGGTGATATCCAACAAGAAAATTTAGAAAACCAGTAAATTGGCTTTAATGATATGATCTGGTGTGCATACAAATTAACTCTGTGGGTGTGTTTACTGAGTTGCATTGTTGTCATCCCTCCCACCCTCAATATTCTGGTATAGAGCTCTTGTCCTTAAATAATATTTTCACTTAGCCATGTCTTGACATCCATGACAGCTTTGGGTCCCACAAGCTGCACTTTTCTTCTAAAAGCATGTTATGCAACAATCTGGAATGGAAATTAATCCAGTGATGGAAGAAACTGGACAAATAGATGGCACCTTTACTGAAAATGTCTCTATACCTCAAGACTGTTAAAATAGAGCAATTTGAATTCTTAATTTACTATCTTTGTCTGCTGATGTGAACTATCTTCTACTCCTCTTCATAAAATACAGTTTCCATTATACCAGGTATTTTAAAAGGCACTTAAGGCTATTAGGCAGTTAAACCTTACTGGAACTGAAAGGTATTAGCTTTGATTTTTGTTCATTTGTGGGGTTTTGGAGTAGAAAGTGAAGATAACGTAGTGATTTTTTAAACACTTTTGCAGTTAAAATGCAACAAACAAAATTGGTGGTGTTTTCAGCAAATATTATGTTCTCCTCGTATTTAAAGGTCTATTCAGCAAGCTAAATTAACATACTGTTTATCCCAATTATGAGCAATTGAACTTTCCTTTGAGGTAAATCAGGGTTAAAGACGAATGTGAAATACATACAGAATAATATTCTAATCACGTGCTTGCTTGAAACCTCACAGAGAGGGGTATAGCTTTCACTGCCTGCAGTGAATTATGACAGTACAGAACAAGGTATTGTGCACTGCTAGAATTAATTAGCCTTGCTGGCTCCATTCAAGGGTGACCAGATGTTCATGGCCAAAGCAGGATGCCTATCTCTGGCTGCCAGGATTTTGAAAATGATAGGACAACAATGTGCAAATAAAGCCAAATTATGTCAGTACTGCAAAAATCCCTTCAGCTTTTGGGGTTTTCCTGTGCAAATGGGAGTAGCAACATAAATGAGGGTGCTTGCATAGCTCCAACGTTGTTTCGAGTTGAGACAGTTTGATACTATTACCAGACCCTTTTGAAACAGAGGCAAGTATGTTGGATTTCTCAAAGTCCTATTCACTATCACTTCATCACTTCAATTCACCATCTCTAAAGCAAGGTTAATAAATAGCAATATTGTAAAGGTAACTGTGAAATACACAGGAATGTATATCTAGTCCATCAAGAACAAATAATCAAGCCAGCTAAGGACATTCTGGGCATCAGCTCAAATCAGTCTATAGAGTACCACATTTTAAGGATGGTATTAATGAGATGTGGTATTAAGAGACAAAATAGTATTTTACAAAGCTGAATAAAATTGCACATAAACAGAAGGTCAGTCATTGCAGTCTAATAATGCAGCTGATCACAATCTAGGACACACCAATAGCTGGGAAAAGCTTAGCATGAGGATGCACAAATGAATTACCACAGTTTAATGACATGTGCATCAGCTGAGTTGTGGGAACAAACTACAGCAGCATCCTTTTCTGCTAGCAAGTGCTATCTAAAATGCATTAATCTAAACCACAGTGACCTTGCTATGCTGCAGTTATTCCACTCAATTTTGTGTCACAACACTAAAAACTTTTCACTAGGTTTCATTTAAGCCAATGCAGAATTAGTCACTGTCTTCAAAACTCTGGATCTCCAATACAGGGAATTCAGTGGGGACAATTTAATGCCTTCTTCCAGAGTGAAGACGTTCACATTCACATCTCCAAACTCATGAAGAAATACCGACCCAACACAAGTCTTTATTTTCTTTCAGCCTGGTCAGTTATTTAATAGAAAAGCTCTCTTAAGTTTTTCTATATTTTACTGCTGATTTTCTTCAAGGTTATAACATGATGTGCTAGTACCAAGTTCCTCTGAAATAGTTCTGCAGTGAAACTGCCACCATATCCCTCCATAAAGTAAAGCTAGTGGATTTTAAACCAGGAAATATTCTGATAATGAGTCTGACCTGCTTCCAAGTACAAACCTGAGAAGTGGACACAACACAAATCTTTCAGGACTTGCAAGTTTATCATGCAGATTTCAAATGACATGGAAACCATAGCCCCTGCCAAGTAATTTACATCATTAACTTTGCTCCCTGTATAAAGGGCTACTTTTAATCTGGGATATTCTTGCTTCAGCTCTCACCCATAGGCATTCAGTATAACTCCTGATCTGTTAATAAATCACCTATTCAGATCTCTTTTTGCTTTTAAGTATGAAACTGTAAACTGTCATTTAAAATGGAACAGTGGTTGTTTATTTTCTTTTACTTCTGTGGTCAATGAAATTGATGTGTAAGAGCTGACATGTAATTAGCATGAAGAATAATAGAGTAAATTATTCTTATCAAAGCAGAAGTCCAGTGAGGCAGTGAGATGGTAACAGCATGAGGTAAGCCTTTCCCTGCAAGGCACCAAGTAACAGCACAAGAATTTCCTTGTGAAGAGTTGTTGGTGTAGCATCTTAATAATATAATGATGAAGTGATAAGGGGTATCAGTCTTCTGGGAAGGAGGGCGGGGCATGCTTTTTTACAAATAAAAAAGCAATGGACAAAATAGCAAGTTGGCTTCTTGGGAAAGAGAGCAAAGAAGCAGCTATGTCAAGTGAATGATCCTAGGTTCCTTCAAAAATCCTCTTCTGTCTTCAAAGAATAGCCAGGCATGACAAAGGAAGTTAGTTAGGAAAATAGGACAGTGCTGTACATATCTTAAACTACTAGATTTCTGGTCAACCATGTGCAGAATCACTGTTTGTTTTTAACCAACAGATGTCCTTGGAGGGTCAATTTATAAACATGGAGAACCTGTAAGATTTGGGAGCTGAGAAAGATATGCTTAAGTTACTAGACCATCAGGAAGTAATAGTCTTAGTCTTTTGAGATGACATTAAAATATAATCTTGTGCCTACCAGAAAATAAGGGGGCATAGGGAACAGATATGGAAAGGAAAGGTGTCATTATAGTGTTACCAGATCAAAGGAAGTGTGGGACTGTCTCCTGGAATGGGAACACGTAAGCGTGGTAGGCTTTCACATAGAAAAGGCTCACCCAGAGTGTGTGACAGAAAGAACTTGCAGACTGTGACAAAACTACTTCTTGCCTTTCCCTCAGTTTAACCAGAGGCTAACAAGTGTGAGGTTGACAAGTCAGGAGCCCAGGGAGGAATCCAAACCCAATGAAAAAATGTGAGAAAAAAATGATCATCTTTTAGTTTTGACTTTATCTCTTTTAGCTGCTTAGTCCCTCCAGATTCTATCATTAAAGACATAACAGTCTGCTTTTCAATGGTGCTCACATATAATAATTGGTGTGGTGCTGATATTAACTATGTTGGATACCACACTTCTCTTTTTGGTATCCTCGGTACTTTGCTGCTTTTTTGGCAGTCTACGGAGGTGATAATTGTGTGTAGAGTGGTTTTGCTGAGGGTTTGTTTTTTAAAATCTTAGAAGCTATTGTGTATTTCTGTCACAGCTTTTATTATGTTCCAATGATGGTTTGACAATTTTATTTTTAAATTGACAGTTCCGATAATGATGTACTATTCAGGAAATCTGTAAATCTTCTGGTGGATAAATCCTCTGTATATTTTTGTTTAATGTATTTGGCAGCATAATAATTGATATAAAATTACATTATTGTGCGTGTTACTGTGTGACAAGGGATGGATTTCAACCACTCATTTCCCAGGAAGCATGGTATTATTACTTGATGCAGAAATACTGCTTTTACATATAGGCTACTTATCACAATTTAAACTTGCCCTCTGACAGTGATTCACATAAATGTTGCTTGCTCTGTGTCCAAATGGGAAAGCTCAACAAGCCCTAAGTATTATCAGATTCTCATGCTCCAAGGGAAAATGTACAGATTATTATATAAAGATACTGTTCCTGTTTGCTGCTGTACCTCCTTACTCTTGCCCAGTTCCAGAGCATCTCCCACTGTAACCCACATGGAGACTCTGTCTGACGATGTCCACTAGAAGAAGGGCCGGGCACCCAGCATCTCCCTACTCTTGGGCATGGTGAGGGGAGAATTATTTTTTATAAGTGCTAGTCATTCTGATTTGTTACTCAGATTTGGTTTTGCATCTGAAAGCATACCCCACCTTAACCTGCTCTAGCAGACTCGGCAAACAAGCCAGTTTCACAGGCATGTGTCACGGGAAAGGCAATGGTTGAGCCCTTTCTGTCTAATTCCCATTGAGGTCCCTTAGAAAACATTCTCCATCTTGATGTAACATCCTTACTCATACTGAGAGACTTCAGTGAGAGTCTTTGAATATACTAGGAGTTAAGGGATAGTCCACAGAGGCTTTTATAAGTTAATCATGAATTGCGATTGCTTCCACCCACACTTAACTACTACTAACAGAGTTCCTCTTAACAGTATTTCCATGCTTTTCTAGCCTCCCGCCAAACTGCACTGTCATCAGGGAGGCTTACAGCCTCTTAACAAATGAAGGCTCCTAACTTCCTTGCCACAACAGATGCATTCACTTCCACAATTCTTCCTTAAGTGACATTCTATCAGACTTTGGTTGTCAGCTAATTAGCCAGCATGGTTAATAGTGAACAGGCATTAGATGGGCTTCCATGCTTTTCCCCCTCTTCCACCTCCTCACGCACCGCACATCTTAACATTGTTAATAGCTGACCTGGGGAAACCAAGGGAAGACTGTTCTTCCCAGATTCCTGTCCTTTTTACTCTGTACAAAACCCCAAAAACCACAAACCAACCATCAACAAAACAAACCCTAACCAAAACCGAAAAAAAAAACCAAAACACCCCACTACCCCCCAAAAAAACCCCAAAACCAGCACAAAAACCCCAGAACAAGTGAATGAAACATTTTCCTTCCAAAATGATCCAGAAAGAGCATGGGAAACTGCAGCACTGCAATTGAATCAGAAGATTTTATTTTGCCTTTGATGTTTTTCCTCTGTGATTTAGACCTGTCTTTCCTCAGTATTACTTTGTTTAGCATATAGGTGAAAGGGCAAGACCGCAGAGAGAATAGCTTTTTCCCTTTTTTTTTTTTTATTCCCCCAATGAAAGGAACAGATTTTTGTTTGCTTTTTTTTTTTTTGTAAAAGAAAAAAAAAACCAAAATGAGAAAGTGATGAGAAAATCCCTTCAGTCTCTATCTTAAGAAAATCAGGTGTTGGCCTGTTTTTACTCAAGTGAGATAAAGTGGTGTTACTGCCTAACAGCTACTTTTTCTCTAGAGTAGTATTCTCTGATGTGGCTATTATGCCAGAGTAATAAAAATAGAATCAGTTTTGTTTTTTCCTTCCTTGCAGTAGCTAGAGCTGCCAACTTTTCTATGCAAACAAGCCATCCTAATGTCATACCTGGATTGTGGTTTTGTAGAAACCTTCGAGACAGCTGTCCTTGCCTGTTAGCTTCAGAGCATTTCTATGGTTGACTAGCTAAACATACAGTGGGGTGATTAATGTGGTCTTATCTGGCTATAGTGAGCCACTGCTAAGGACAGGAAGTTATGCAGTCTGAGAGACCTCTGCCTTGTAAATACCAAACCGGGAAACTTATTGAGTGAGAACTAGTGTCATTAATTTCAATATACTACTGAAATCTCCATTTATAATGTCAGAAAAGTACTGCCTGCCTGGAATGGAGGTAATATTGCCCAGATGTTCCCAGCTTTATTTTTTTCAGAATTGTCTTTACTATCATTTCTAGATCTGATGATAGTAACTTATTGGTGAGATGTTAATTTGAAGGAAGATAGTGTATATATCCTCTGCTTTTTCCAGGGACCAGGGTTTATCACCTACTTTCAATGTACTTTTTTACTTTTTTTTTTTTTGTCTGCAGCTCATTTCCTCTTTTTGAAAAAAGTTGTTTATATTTCACTTCAGAATTCACACTACTAATCACAATCAGTTAGCAAGGTATATGTTATAAACTAAATCAAAACTCAAATGGAAGCATCATGCATAGTAAGATTCACCAGTATACAATCATCATTAAATCATCCATGAAACTATGGAAACGTTTTAAAAATATTAACTTTGCTGTTATTCATTGGGACTTTCAAGAGAGTAATTAGCATTTTTTCTCCTTTGACAGCATGACTGATACTCTCTCGTCTTGCCTGAGCATCTTCTGTCAAAAACACAGCAAAATATTATGAAGAAATAATAGGAATTAATTGTGGGTGAGTGATATCAACTATGCCAAGTCTTGTGACCTGATTTCTCTCTCCCATCAGTAACTGCTCACACAAGTCACATTTAGGAACGTCTTAATCATGTGATCTGTTCTACTGAACACAAATCTTTGACTTTCTGCAGCACGCTACTCATTAACTCCTTCACCCTGTGGTGAAGGAGTCTAGGGTTGTGATCACTTGTCTTCTGGAGCACCCGTTCCATTGCTGAAGGTTACTGTCTTTCCTGATTTCCTAAGGGAAGAGCAAATCTAAACAGTTGAGAGATTTAAATCTTTCTTCTGGTATGGTTGCAGAGAGAAGTTCATTCCTAGCAGGAGTCTCCTGGGGTTCAAACCTATCTACCTTCCCATAAAGGCTTTTGCCTTTGTGTCCATGAATGAGAGAGTCTCAAAATGGAGGAAAGCCATTATCAAATGATATCAGAAGAAAACACTTTCACCTGCACTTGTAACCTTCAATTCAGCCTCCCAGTAGTTATATTTAAGGTGTGTGTCCTCATGACTCAAGGCAATCCATAAACTGTACATTACTAAAAGCCTTGAAAGGGCTAGAGATAACAGACTTTCCTGTAACAAAAACAGACTGAGAAATTATTTCCAATAACTTTTATAAGTTCCTGTATTGTTATTTGATTATTCCATTTCCCCTCTAACTGCATAACTGGGAGACAGCACTGCAATTGTAACTGTTTGGCACCCTAAAGCAGTTTTTTGTGTGGAAAGCTAAGTTCTTTTTGCTTAACAAGATTAGTCTGAAATGTTAGCCATCTTATCGAAACTATTCTTCTCTGTTTTTCCCCTTACAACTTGTGCACAAAACAATCCGTCATACCTCAGTAGGCTGAACTGACTCTATGATTTTCAACATTCCTTCAACAAGTGTCTGAAGAGTGTCTGAGGCAAAATACATTTTTCAGATCATGAAACTTAGGTGAGAGGAATTTTACCCTAAAGGAGCAAGAATTGCATTAAGAATCTTCCAAATTATTTGTAAAATTTGTTATTTTAAAATGATAATATTTACTTCTGTTGAGTAAAGAAACATTTTCTTGACACTGTCTTATAAAAATCTGGATTTATAAGAAGACAGGCCACAGTCATATTATATGTTATAGTGAGATCTTTTAAAATGTTCTTGGTTGCCTTCCTAATTCTCCTCTGCTGCTGTTTAAAATAGTGGTGAAAAATGTGCTCACTCTAACTTGGACAAAGGCAGTCCAGTAGCCTGATCCAAAAATATATTGAGGTCATAATTTTTTTTTATTATTTTTTTTTATTTTTGGCCTCCAATGAAAACATACAGTAGCTCATTTTGTAGCTACAGGCCTTTTGCTGGTACAAGACACAAGTGTTATTTACCCACACCATGGGTAGAAATCCAGCTCAAAGAGGAAGCCAAGTGTTTTGGTCCAATTTTTCATGGTCTTTGTGGTAATGAAAGAAGGGAACAAAATCCACTTAATAAAACTGGCCCATCTCCATTTGACTTGAATGGGTCACAGTTAATTTCATACATTCCCAAATTCATATTTCTGCTAGCAATAGGACCTATTTAAATGAGAAGGGATAATATATATCCTTATCCACAGTGCCTAACTTGTGAATGGACACCAGTTTATAAAGTACTTTTAGAATATTTTTCTTGTAAAATATAAAATATATTAACATTGAACTCTTACTGTTTCATGCACTTCCTGGGCTGCAGCAGCACATTCAAAGTGACTAATCAGTTCCTAATTCAGTTTTGTATCACTCAGTGAAACACATCCAATAAGAACAGTGACACAATGCAAAATAAGTTAAAAGACAAAAAATATTGCACTTCCTCCTCTAAGATTAGCCACACAAGACTTGGATTAATAAATAAAATCCACCTAGTGACACAATAAGACATCCAAAATGCAACACCTAAACATTTCCAAGCTGAGTGTTCAGATCTTGCCACAGATGAGTAGACATACTAATCTGGGATAGGTTTCAAATTGTGATTACAAATGTCAACTAGCAAGTTTACATGTTCTAATACCTAAACTTTTCACTGTTTCTCTCACTCCCTGTTTCTGTCCTTGTTTTTATTTTATTTTATTTTATTTTATTTTATTTTATTTTATTTTATTTTATTTTATTTTATTTTATTTTATTTTATTTTATTTTATTTTATTCCAAAGCTATTTTAAGCAGCTTGAGTTTTTGAACTCATTGCTCTGATCACAATGTTGAAATCATAATGACCTCTTCTTGTCAGACCCTATGCAACATCTAACTGTATGCTGAAGAAGAAACTGCTGCTTCCTTACACTGCCTTTCTAAATAGATCTTGAATAGCTGAATCTATTGCCTAACTTTATACTGTCACTAAGTTCTCAATTTCCCCATTACAGTAAGAGTAAGAGCTGTGGGTCTGTTTTTTTCCATAGACAAAATAGACTTTGAAAACCATGTTTGAAAATCTTGTCCTTGTAAGTGCATTTGTCTTACATATTTGTCAAACATTTAAATATGTCTTTAGCCAGACATATTTAAATGTATGTCTGCTGTCAGTACTTTTGAGACAAATTCTTTAATTTCTTCAAACTGAATTTAATTTTTAATTTGAGCTGTCAGAGTATTAGAGCTACTTTTTGTGGTCATTTTGGAAGCTTCCAAATCTGCCCTTGTCCTTCACTAGAACAAACTGGTAAACAGAGAGTCTACAGGTGTTTGGGAATGACCAGCTTCAGGAAAATGTCTGTCTATACTCAAAAGTATAAATAAATGCCCATACTCTGAATACAGGATCCAAAAGACTCTATCAAGAAGAGAAATTGATGAAGAGGGATATATCTGAAGGTGCCACAAAAATTTGTGCAAAGTTTGTTCTTAGTATTTTTAATATATTTTCCCCAAACATGAAGATTTGGGAACTTAAACTGTGATTTTTGAAAAGCTTTGAAAAATGGCTGAAATATTCTTTTATGAACATTTTTGTTTATTTTCCATTTCACTGCATAAATAGAATAGACAATGTTGTCTAGTATTGTCAAAAAGTCATATGGGCAGCATATTATTTTAGACCCGTGTTTCTAAGCTAACATACATGTCAGAAGCTGTTCAGACCTCTTTAATGATAACTGTAATAGCCATGATAAAATTATGGCTATATCTTTTGTAAGATGGCTTCCAAAAGAAGTACAATGATTCCTGACTGGCTTAGGAAACCACAAGATTATATTGTGATGTACAGCCATTATTACTGGCTATGTGCACCAGTTTCCTGCCATGCCAGTGCTGTCTTTATAATGAATTTTCTTCCTTTAAATCTCAAAATAGTCTCAGGGGAGACCTGGACTGCACTTTTATTCCTTTTGGACATGGCTGCTGGCACCTTGGTGAAGTTTTACAACTAGGTTGAATTGTGTAGGTGCCTTTTAGCGCCCTTCTCATCCATCAGTGCAGGGTTGGAAAACTGGAAAACAGGATGTCCTTATTACTAAGTAATTGAAGATTATTTTAGGTATGTTCAGTTTTCACTTTACAGTTAAGTGAGATGTTTCAAGGTTTTTCGTCAAATGCCCCAGTAAGAGACATGTCCACTTCTCTCTCCTCAAGGACTAGAAGGGAATTAGATCAGGACTCTCTTGCTTCTTCTGGCAGAAAATTTCATTTGGGGACTTATTTTTTTTTCAAATTGAAACCATTTTTCCTAAGTTTTCTTTCTTTTTTTTTTAATTGTTTTTATTTTTTTATATGTGTAATTAATCCTAATTTTGACATGCCATGGAGACAAGTCAGGCTTCTCTTACCTGGGCTGATTATGCCTCCTTTCTTGTGTTCTTTTCCCACTGTAAACAACAGTGTAGTAGTGCCTGGAATTACCACTGAAGAAGAAAGATATACGGCTGAATAGATGTGCTGGCTGCCAGCACAAAGTCTCATTTTTCAGCTGTTTTTCAGTCTCTTAAATTACCAACAGGTGTTCACTAGTGGGGAGTGTCATATGGTGTTGATGCTGCCATGCTGATTCATTCCAAACCTGGGTATACCAACACACATTCAGAGGGAGGTTCTGTGTCAACAAGGCTGTGGAAAGCAACCTGCAATGGCTCTTCTCCTTCCATACACTGGGGTGTTGTGCTCCCTGTCTTGCCTTCTCCTTGGAGGCCCACTTTGATGGCAGCTCGTGAGTGTTGTGCATCTCGCTGATCGATAGAAATCTGTCTCTGAGAGGCTGAGTTAATCTAAAAATTTCAGAGGATCATGGAGGCAGATTTCTTGAGGATTATATGAACATATTAACATAACTGAGCTCAAGCTAAGAATTCTTATTTCATTTAAAGTAGGGAACTTAACCTGTTTCCTATTCTACAGACAAGTCTCGTGGTCATTTAAGTTTCTTTCACATATAGCATTGAAAATTCTATTACATTCTTCATCACAGGCAATCTCAAATTTTGTTAATGTTTTGTTTAGCAAAACATGTTATTTATAATGATAACATAGTGATGTTTTAATTATTGCTGAGCAGTGCTTACACAGAGCCATGGCCTTTTCTCCTTCTCACATTGCCCAACCAGCGAGTCGGCTGGGGGTGCACAAGAATATTCATATTGATATGTTGATATCTATATATAAAAGTGAGCAGTTTCCACATCTTACTATGATTGATTCTGAGTTCCTGATTTTAACAATTGTAGCAATGAGTTTCACAAGGCAATGTGTAGAGTGGGACAGTTTTCTCCTAATCAGCTTTTAATTTTCTACTAAAAATTTCCATTACCACTTGTGCAGAAAAGTTCTTTCCCTTTACAGCACATTTGGATACTGTGGATGATTTTATCATGGAAGGTTTTGCATTTTTATTGTCTAAAATAAACAACTTGAATGTTTGGCTCACCTTAAAAAGAGATTTCTTTACATTTAGATAATTCCTGGGGTCAGTACCTGTCTTTGGTGCACTTTACTTTGTGACCACTTTGAGGAAGAATCACCACAGGTGTACTGTTTTCAGAATAAGTTTCCTTAGTTCAAAAAATGTTTGTACCTATGCTTCTCTTGTGTAGGAGGAATGTTCTAACTTCTTTATTTTTAAGTTTAAATAGCAAATTTAAAATGTCGTAAGAAAATAAATTATTCCTACTACATACATTACGTTGTCAACATTCAATCTCACTTTCCATTCCACTTCCCACTCTCCTAGTTTGCTTGTGTCTCTGAAAATTTTCATAAAGTCTGATTTAGACAGGGAAGGTGATCTCCTTTTTTTATTTTTTATGTGACTACTCTCTTTTTCCACATTTTTAGGATAGTCCTGGTTCTTATTTCTAGTGAGATAAGTTGCATGTTAAGTAGTGATTTGATCTTTTCACTATAGATATTGCTTCTTTGGAATTGTAGCACTAACTGGGCAAAGAATGAATTCTAAGTAAATGCATTAACATATTTACAAGATGAAGCTAATTTAAAATTGGATTTTCTATAGCTATAGTATTAAGTATCGGAACCTTTTTGACTAGGAGAAAATATTTTTATGCAGCTTCTTCAAATGTTCTATGTATTCAAATACACTTAAATCTCCAGAGTCAGAATAGGGCAAAATTAAAATTTTTTTATCTAATGTATCATTTAAAGTAATTGTATTCTGATCTCAAGTCACAGTATCTATTATGCATTAATCATATCTCATTATTATTGCATAGCTTCAGTAAAAGCAGTCAGTTTCTATGCTGTTGGTATAGGGCACTTCTACACCTCAGCTTACTTATTTTAAATTAAAACTTACTTCTGAGTTTCCTGCATTTATAATGTCTAAGTTTGAGATAATTACAATGTCTCCCTGATGTTTCTTTGGTCTCTTCCTTAAATTGCTTCAGCATGCTTTTAACCTTCTTGTACTTCAGCAAGATACTCTTAGATAATTAATAAACGCACTAAGTTAGGCTGATCCTGGCACAGCACTCCCCTCTGTTAGCTCACTGCCCCAAGTAAAACATTCATTCCTGCCCTTTGTCTCATGTCTCACAGGTGGCTGCCTATGTCTGTGTTCAGCCAACAAGCACCAAGAGAGGATGTCTGTGAGTGTAGTAGGACCCTGACACAATTGTCCTACTGCACAGTGCTGCTTTGACGGGGAATCACAAAATCACAGAATGCTAGGAGTTGGAAAAAATCCTGAAAGATCATCTAGTCCAACCCCACTACCTGAGCAGGATCACCTAGATTAAATCACACAGGAATGTGTCCAGATTGGTCTTGAATGTCTCCAGAGAAGGAGACTCCACAACCTCTCTGGGCATCCTATCCCAGTGCTCTGTCACCCCCACAGTGAAATAGTTTTTCCTTACATTCAGATGGAACTTTCTATGTTCCAGCTTGGACCCATTGCACTTTGTCCTGTCACTGGCCATCACTGAGAAGAGCCTGGCTCTGCCCTGCTGACACTCACCCTTTACATATTTATAAACATTAATATGGTCACCCCTCTGATTCCTCTAAGCTATAGAGACCCATCTCCCTCAGCCCTTCCTCATAAGGAAGGTGTTCCACTCCTTTCATCATCTCCATGGCCTTCTTCCAAGGAGTTCTATGTCCTTCTGGAATTGAGGGGTCCAAACTGGACACAATATTCCAGTTGTGGAAAAACACTGCAGCGCTGGGCTGGCCTGCATGATGGGGAAACTTGGGACATGGAGTAGCTGCAGGCAGGGCTGGCATGGCTGGCATAGTTGGAGCGGCCACTACACCACAGTTGGAGCAGGTGCTGCCATTGAGGCAGCTTGAGCTGGTGGGGTAGGCACAGAAGTACAGGCTGGGGTTGCAGTTGGGGCAGGTGCCACCACTGGGGTAGGTGCAAGGTTGGGGCAAGGGCAGCAGTTAGGGCAGGGTCTGTTGCTGGGGTAGGTGTGGCAGTTGCAGCAGTTGGGGCATTAGCTGCCCTTGGGGCAGGAGCAGCATTTGAGGCAGAGGCCGCATCTGGGGACAGTGCTGCCATAGAGGTGTGGCTGTTAGGGCAGGGGTGGCAGCTGAAGGGGCAAACTTTGGGACAGGTCCTAGCTTTGGGACAGAGACAGCAGTTGGGGCAGGGTCAGCAGTTGGTATAGAATGGCCTGCTGCATGGTACAAAATGGGAGAGGATTTCTGTGCTACCGGAATTTGGTTGCAAGGTCTGATTGCTGCTGAGAGATCAGTTGTTGAAAACAGTACCTTGATTTTTTTTATTTTTTTTTCCAGGAAGTAAGCACTGTGTGAGTGCCTAACACAGGCAATGCCTTCTAGCTATATGCTATATGCTATTTGCTATATGCTATATAGCATATAGCATATATGCTATATGCTATATGCTTTTAACAGAGCTATGCTAATAAATATGGCGTGACAAGGTCACTATTGTTCTCCTTTTCTGTGCTCCAGACTAGAACAACTGTTGCTGGGAATACTTGGTCAGAAAGGCAGTAGCTTCATGGTAATAACATGATTACATAGACCTATGTAATTAGCAGTTTATGTACAAGCCCGTGCTCTGGGTGCAGTTTTGGCCATGAGGATGTGATGTGGGCACCTTGCATTCACTTTTCCACACTCCACTTTACTATTCATTCAGCCTTCCACACTCCTTCTATTTCACCTCTTCAGTGTTAACTGCATTGTGTTCTATCACCAACTTAATGCTCTGTTTGTAGCAGGATGAGCTGAGGGGCTGAGCTGCCCCTGAGCTCAGGGGCCTGGTATGGCAGCTGGGGGTCTCGTGCATCATCACCTTCGGGTACAGAGAAATTGTGTTGTTCATCACATGTTTTTTCTATTCGTTCTATCATCATCTGTCTTTTTGTGTGTGTCATATTAAACTCTTTTTGTCTCAACCCACAAGTTCTCTCACTTTCACTCTTCCAATTCTCCCCCTACCTGCACTGTAGCTGGTGGAGAAAGTGGGCTAGAGGCTGCCTGATGCTTGGCAAGGGCTAAACCATGACACTAGGACTGGAAAAGAAAGTAAGTCAAAAGAGTTCCAGTTAGAATCACTTCTTTTAAATCTTGTGTGAAGTAAGAAGAGTATGTGTATATATGTATATATAAAGGAAAGTGAATTTTTTACTATACCCAGCCTACCGGTAAACTATGAAAATCCTTACAGTAGCTACTGAGATGAATTATATTATTGATTATGTTGGATAAAATTTCAATTCTAAGTAGATCTGAAAGCTGGAATAGTTCAAAAAGGGAACGTTGGGAGATAATCTTACTGCTGTGTCAGGAACTGCAAGAAGTATGGGAAGCCAACTCTGACATATCCTCTACTAACAATGCCTGGAAAAGCTGCATTCACTTCCAACTTAGGAGCTACATAGTTTATGTGTAAAAATAGATTAACATAGATTATGTGCAAGGTGACCCGTTTAGTGGATGAGGGGAAGGCTGTGGATGTTGTCTACTTAGGCTTCAGCAAGGCCTTTGACACCGTCTCCCACAGCATTCTACTGCAGAAGCTGGCTGCTCACGGCTTGGACAAGTGCACTCTGCGCTGGGTTAAAAACTGGCTGGATGGCCGAGCCCAGAGAGTGGTGGTGAATGGAGCCAAATCCAGCTGGCGACTGGTCACCAGTGGTGTTCCCCAGGGCTCAGTGTTGGGACCAGTTCTGTTCAACATCTTCATAGATGATCTGGACGAGGGGACTGAATGCACCCTCAGTAAGCTTGCAGATGACACCAGATTGGGTAGGAGTGTCGATCTGCTGGAGGGTAGGAAGGCCCTGCAGAGGGATCTGGACAGGCTGGATTGTTGGGCTGGGGCCAACAATATGACGTTCAACAAGGCCAAATGCCGGGTCCTGCACTTTGGTCGCAACAACCCCA
>VXBZ01008644.1:103952-198799 GCA_013399135.1 Heliornis fulica | reverse complement strand
CCTGGGCTACATCAAAAGAAGCGTGGCCAGCAGATCGAAGGAGGTGATTCTCCCCCTCTACTCTGCCCTCGGGAGACTTCACCTGGAGTGCTGTGTCCAGTTCTGGAACCCCCAACACAAGAAGGACATGGACCAGTTGGAGAGGGTCCAGAGGAGGGCCACAAAGATGATAAAGGGGCTGGAGCACCTTTCCTACGAGGACAGGCTGAGAGAGTTGGGGCTGTTCAGCCTGGAGAAGAGGAGGCTCTGGGGACACCTTCTAGCGGTCTTCCAGTACCTCAAGGGGGCCTACGAGAAAGATGGGGAAAGGCTCTTCAGTAGGGCCTGTTGTGACAGGACAAGGGGTAATGGTTTCAAAATAGAGGGAGGGAGATTTAGATTAGATGTTAGAAAAAAGTTCTTTACTGTAAGAGTGGTGGAGCACTGGAACAGGTTGCCCAGGGAGGTGGTGGATGCCCCATGCCTGGAGACATTCAAGGCCAGGTTGAATGAGGCCCTGAGCAACCTGATCTAGTTGGGGCTGTCCCTGCTTCTTGCAGGGGTGTTGGACTAGATGACCTCCGGAAGTCCCTTCCAACTTTAATCTATGATTCTGTGATTATAAAATTATTAAATAATACATCCTTCTTTAAGCTCTCTCCCTTTCTATGCCTTCCCTTTCTCCAGAGGTGCTAAGATTTTATGGCAGAAAAACGTTGAAGAAGCAACTGTCCCTTTTTAAGTGCAGTTAACGTGCTTAAATTTATAGTTCTAATTGGCCTTTTCTTGCAAGCTCTATGATGACTAGAGTTTTTAGATAACCTATGGTGAATCCCAGGCTTACATGAAAACACACATAAAGGCCATGGAAAATGTCTTGCTGGGTTTACATTTCTTATGTAATAGCAGGAAACCGATACAACTGAGGAACTTCTATAGCATTTCTCTACTCACATTTTGATTCATACAATGAATCAAATTCTTATAATTATGCTTCTTATAGCAAAAATAAAAGTAGCAAACAATCAATTTCCTGCAATGTGAGGTTTTGTTGGTTTTCTTCTGGTGTTTTTTTGTTTTGTTTGGGTTTTTTTTGTGTGTGTGATTTTTTAATCTGGCACTGAATTGTAAATGCAGTACGGGAATACAGACACACACCAATATTATTGCACCCACATACTAAACAGTCCAGTCCCTTCCAAAACAAACCATTCGATGATTACTGAATTTAGCGCCTGAAACATTGAATGTAAAGAGGAAATGAATCCTCAGGAGCCCTAGCTGTTTGGAAGATTTCCTATACTGCATAAAATAAGTTAGACAGTTTAACATGTAATGATTTGTCATTGATTTGGAAGGCAACACTTCCTTTTGGTTAATAGGGTGAGAAGGCAAGTCCACATTGGAATCCGTAAATTTATTGGATTAAAAATGGCTTAAAGATGCAATGAAAATATTGTCTTAAAACACTTAGGAATTTGGGTTATGATGCTGAAGAACGTTTTTTTAATAAGCTCTTTGTGATGTTACTAGCAATATCAGTGTGGAGGCAAGATAGGCAAATATGAACTAATGTTTTACCAGTGCAATAAATACTCCTTATGTACAATGATATGCCTATGATAATTTCATGCTTAAAGTTAGTGTGAAGCTGAAAAGGTGCCACAGAGTTTTATCTGAGGGGATACAAGCATTTTCAAAAATTATTCCTTTAAATCCTGCACACACTCTTCTGCCAAAGACAGGATGATGTGACTATAGAAGAGATAACAAGATCTCAGGCTAGTTTTGTGGCAACAGGTCTTTGATCCTTCTATTAAACTAATTTTACCTCTTCATACTCTTTAGGTAGCCTTATGATTTTAACAATAAATTATTAAGACTAGTCAGAAACATTTAAGAAGAGTAATCCTTCTGAATGGCAAAAATCAACACCTTGTAGTGTGGGCTGCCTGTTTCCCATACTAGTCAGGAGACTGTATTTATTTTTGTATCTGTCTCATGCCTGTCAGCTCTGTCGGTCAAGACAGTAGATGTTAGGTGGTGATCAAACTCCTACTGCAGTCAGCAGTTATGCCCATGCACTGTTAGGCTCCTCACAGATCACATCCATGATTCTCACTGACAGGGCTTAATTTGGTCATTGCCTCCCATAACTGCTTCATGTGGTCAATTTTGGATCTGTGTTCTCCATAATTGTCTTGGCTGCCAATGTTCACATCCAGAAAAGCACTGAATCCATTCCTATACACACAGGCCAGAGCATGAGGGATCTGCAGGTCACCTGCAGAAGCATAAGGCAATGTAATCACACAAAGTCATTATGGCTGTGAGAGAGCAAGGCCAAAAGGGAAACAGAACCAAAGGCCTAGTTTCTGAAGCACTAGGATGGGAGTTATTGGAGGTGCAGGTTGTACTTATGAGAACATGGCAATTACTAGACCAACTCTTTTCTCCATTTCCATTTTCCTTGATGCTTTTCAGGATTTGGTCAACACCACCTGTATTTTTTATATGTATAGCACATTTGGATGAGAGGTAGGAGAGTTAATAAAATGACAACTTTCAAGGAAACATTGTGTATGGAAAGGCATTTTGATTAAACATCTTATTTGAGTTCTAGCCACTAGATAGATAACATATCAGAGAGAAGCTGTTCTTGGCAGGAAATATTAGGAAAGGCAAAAGCACCTAGCTGTCTCAGCATTATTACTTCCCCAGAAAATAATAATAGCCTACAGTACGTAAATTCTGCTTTCTGTACTCTTTCCTAGAGATATGCGTACTCTGCTGTGGAAGCTATCTAGTTGATGGGAACTGTTCGCAGAAGAGGTTGGATTTGGGTTGGGGCAGAGAACTTTTATGAAATTTATCTCAGGCCTTTCTGTGTTGCAGCAGTATAACAAAATTGTTCAGAGTATATGTGAGGATCAGAACCCCAAAAATATCAAGACAAGAAAAATGCCACCAAAATTCTTCTCCCCGCAACTACATTAAATTTTTAAAAGTGGTTTATAATTAAGAAACTCCTCCAGTGCTCATTTAAGTGAAAAAATATTAAAATAGAGATACTTCAAAATAGATTAGTGCAGTTTCTGATCCACAGGAAACCATACCGTTAAAAATTCATTTAGTTTACCTCAAGTGAACTAGACCCTAGATAGATTACTATCTATTTGAAATAGCAATGCCAGCAGCACATTTGAATCAATTCTGTTGGCCTGACACAGCTTGAGGTTTTGCAAAAAGCTGTCCAGAGTGAAGGCGGCAAATGGAAAAAACTTTGAAGAACTTCTAAAGTTTTGGGGTGTGGTCAGAGACTGTAAGAAAATAGGAATGCTTTTCCATTTTATGTTCTTGTGTGTTAGTACAGTTTTGAGAAACTATTCTGGAACAAGAAGGCAATCTCATTAGCATTGTTTTGCCTCTATCCTCAGGTATGTATGAACAGTTTCAGTTGAATATATTGACCGACATAACATTATATATATAATCACTTCTCATAGGGACTTGTCTGGGTTTTGATTCGTTTTGCTTAATGAAAGATAACATACAAACTATATAAATCACACTTGCTAGACCACATTAATAGTGTTATTCGTAAAATGCAGCAACCAATCCAAATGTTGTGCCATAACTTGGGCTTATCCCCAGACTACTACTGGATAAACTATGTACACTGAAAACCAACATAATGGCATTACTTAGCCAGCCTAAATAATGAATCCTTCAGGGCCAAATTCAGTACTGCAGACACTCTAGGTAGGTAATGGGGTGAATTTCCCCCATTCAACTAAACACATCTGGTTAATTTTCTTGATAGTAGCTAACATAGGGCTGTGTTTTGGCAGTGTGCTGAAAACAGTGTGGGTAATACAGAGATGTTTTTGTTATTGTTAAACAGTGCTTACAACACCTCCAATGGGAGGTGGTGAATGAATTCCTTCTTTTGCTTTTCTTGCACGCTTTTCTTGCACGCATGGCTTTTGCTTTACCTATCAAACTGTCTTGATCTCAACTCACAAGTTTTCTCGCATTTACTCTTCTGATTCTCTCCCCCATCCTACTGAGGGGAGCAAGGAAGCTTCCCTCAGCTGTTATACCAGCTGCTAGGAAGAAAATTATCCCAGAAAAAATTCAGACAACAGAGAACTTTTACATTTGAACCATATATGCACAGAAACATCAGAAGAACTGTAACATCCTCATCCACAACAGATAGAGATATTTAACAAACCAGAAAAAAACCTCATGGCAAAATAGCCAGAAACAAGGAAACAAACCCCCCAAACACCAAAGAGAATTTTGCTTTTGATAATGCTTCTAACATTCTTGCAGCTACACTCCACATATGGAGAGCACTGTATCTTATGGCAAGTTCAAAGTTATCTGAATAGAAGAATCCAAGTGGAGGTAGTGGCAGAGGGAAAGAGAGGATAACACCTGTCTTCCAGTTCCCTTGTAAATCTATAAACTCTCACACTATTGCTTAACAGCAACAGCAGGCTATCTATGTGACCATCCAGTCAGAATGTCTTACAGACAATACATAAAAGCTTTTAATGGTAGACCTTTTATAAAAAGAATGCCTTGTTTGTGGAACAACTTTCAGAGATGATGGAACTCTTTGGTAGAAACAACTAAATAATACTAATATAGCAGAAGACCTGTCTTTTGTATAGAAATTAGAGAGGCACCCAGAGGGGATGTAGCAGGGAAACTTAAAACATTGGGCTTCATTTTCTCGCTGTGCTGTTTCAAATTTCCATTGCAGTAGGTGCAGCTGAAGTGGAAAAATGTTAGAAGAGATAATAAATGTCATCCATTTTGAGCTGCATCCTAAACTATGGGAGAAAAATGGAAATAAGTAGAAGCTAGCACTTGAGTATGTTCACAATAGAAAGATGATTCTTCTATCTGGAGCATACTATAGGAATCAGCAATGCTTTAAACCATGAGAAAAGAATCATAGTCTGTTTATTATAACTAGTTTATCTACTATAAATCTGGATAAAATAACACCTTAATGAATCAATATGGACAATATTGAGATAGGAACACTCTTCCCTCTAATTGCAGTGAGCAATGCAGGTGACTTGTTAGGTTGTGCTAGCCAGTTTCCTACGGGGAGCGTTTTTGTTGAGCTCCTATTTGAACTCTTCATTTAAAAGGGGAAATAAAAGGGGACAGACTCCAGAAAGACAGCAACCATCAAGCACTTTTCAAAAGTCTCAAATTCACTGTGGAGGGTGAAACACTACTGAATTGTTGTACTTCAGCAGTCAGAGAATCCAGATGGCAATTTTTAACTACTGGTACCTTTGAAGGCTTTGAATATCTTAACATATTGTGTTTGTGTGGTGAACTTTTGGTAGTGGAGGGTTTCTACTAGAAATGGCTAGAAGCTTTCCCCATGTCTGATAAAGCCAATGCCAGCCAGCTCCAAGATGAACCCACTGGTGTTCACAGCCAAGTACCCTTCAGTGGTAGAGCCTCTGAGATAACATAATAAAGATGGGGTGGTAAAAAACCCTAACCAAACAACAATTCTGGCAGCAATATTTGCTGCCAGAAAGAGAGGAATGAGAAGATATGAGGAAAACACCAAGATCAGTGTAGGAGGGAAAGGAGGTTCCACACACTGGAGCAGAGATAGCCCATGGAGAAGACCAAGGTGAAGCAGGCTGTCCCCCTGAAGCTAGTGGAGGATAACAGACAATAGAGATTCCATCTGTTGACCATGGAGGATGCCACGTCAGAGAAGGTGGATACACAAAGACAACTGTGATCCTGTGAGAAGCCCACACTGAAGCAAGCTCCTGGTACGAGCTGTACACCTGTGGAGAGAGGATCCCATGCCAGAGCTGTTTTTCTGTCAGGACTTGTGACTTTGCTGGGACCCATGCTTAAGCAGTCTGTTCCTGCAGGAATGGGTAGGATTCACCTAATCTAATTTTACCTGTATTTAAAAGAGTGGTTAAGTATGAATTGATCATCTAGGCCCTCTTTGTAATCAGCAGAGAAAGCACTAAAAACAGAGGTTGATTCATTCTCTCCCACCAGAAACAGGATGAATCACCTTCTGGAGGGTTGAGGTCTCATTCTGCCAGGAAAGAAAGTCTGAAGTTCTTTATCTCCCTCAAACACTCACTGAAATGACCTTACAAACTATGGTAAAAATTTAACCTCATCTTTTTGGAGAGCACTGTTTTGTAACTTTCACAGTCTGCACTGCACCCTTTCCCAAAGCATGTATATTCATTGCTTCAACAGGAAATACATCTGTTAAGCTTTGGGATGGCTGTAGGTGCTAGTGGTCCCTATATGCTAATTATTCAGTCTTTTTGGCAACAGTCATCCAGCCACATCTTGCTAGAGCATGGCATAACATCCTTGCCGAATGACTTGCATGCAGCACGTGTGGTATGTGCTAGAATATGCACTCTTTATAAGGCGGAAGCTGTTCAGAGCCAACTTCCTCACTCTTGCTGCAGAATTGATAATGTCATTCAGTAACAGCAGTTGGTGTTCTTGTATGGGTAGAGATTGCAAGTGAATTCCTGCAATGTGTGAAAGAGTTCCTGTAAAAGTTCCCATTCTTTTCCCAGTTAGGGGAAAGTCTGTAAGTATGATTTCTATTCATCAGTTCTACAGGTGCCACCTCTCTCTTGCCTTCAAAGCTGGAATTTAGTACCCAAAGAGTCATTGCAGTCATGCAGCAGGTATGTGCTACACATATATTCTAAGAAAAGGTTCTATTCATTAATTTTAGATAATTTTATCCAGGTGCAATAACTGTGTTTAACAAGTACACTCTAGCTAAAGCCATAACAGAGGTAAAGGTAGTTGTACCTTCTGCAGTGATCATGACTTAATTTTTGTGACCACTATGAAGGCATGGGAGGCAAACCCAGTAATAGGTCCTTCTCATGGGGTCATTTAAATAGGTCATTCTCCTCATGGTGATCTTAATTAAATGTTAATAAAGGAACTTGAGTGTGGCATCTACAAATTTGTCATGTAACCTCTCTTTTCTTTTTCTATTGTTCATAAGTGAGGTTCCATGTATTGCTGGACCCAGTTGGAAACTGGCTCTTGTGACCTGTCATTATGTTCTTGGAATGGTTACTTTTGTTAGGTCCTCAGATGTATCTAAAGGCAGCTTTGCTGATGTCTCTCTCCAAACCATTTACCTCTCTTTTGTTTGACTAGGTAATAAGCAAACTGTCCATTCCTTAAGGGAAATGTGCTTTCCCATCTTTAGCAGAGGCTGTCTTAAAGATAAGATTTTAAAGTGTCACTCTTGTTGACAGTAGTAAGCCAAGCAAGATACTAGTATGTAGGATGTTAGTGGGCCAAATGCCTCAAGACCCAGGATCCCACAGCATTATCTATGGTTTACTGCCCTAATTTCTTGGCATCATCCTCTGTAGAGCACCACACCTCTGATGGATCTCAATTTCACATCTATGACTGTCCATCCTGCTATTTCCACTCTGTCTCAAGCAGTAACGATTTAATGTTCAGTTAATTTTTACAAATATTCAGATTATTTTAGCAAAGTAAGTATGAAAGAAAAATCTGACTTGTAAAAAGAAATAAAAAATACCTGAGATACCAGTATTTCTAAACCACCTACTCAAGGAACACATAAAGCAGTTTGTCTAGTTTCCTAGAAAACTGTAACAACTGGTAGTTATGCATAAAGCACTACTTAACTCCCAATTTCCAGAGTGAATAGAAGCATTCCTTGATAATTCCTTGAATTCCTCGATACAGTTGCCTTTCAGGAAACAGTATATTACAGTCCAGAAGGTCAAGGACTGATTTCTCTACAGAGCAGCATAACTTGTGTTAAGCAGCACTTGTTCTGAGCTGACTTGCCATTTTAGAAATCCTCCTGCTTGAAACACAGGGTTAAGCAGGTTTTTACATTCTGCTTGTTTTGGGGAGGGCAGACTTAGCGTCTGAGTGACCATAGGGGTCTTCTCACTCTTCCATACACTTGCAGTATGTCTACTGGTCGTAATGGGAATCACCCACATGCGCAGGAGACAGAGACTTCAGTGTAAGTTAAACGAATTCCTGGTGGTTCATTTTCTCTTGAACAGCAACAGGAAGTTTCTGCTCAGTAAATGCCTATGTCAGTGGTAGTCTGACTGTATTGGACAACTAGAGAGAGGGAGGTGGAGAAGAAAGCAAAAAAGGAGGGGGGATAGATCAGAGTATAAAACTGAAAATTAATAATTAAATGTGCATAGTGGATAGGATAAAAGAGAAATTGTTCACAGAAGACATCGATGTTAATGACTCCAATTAAACAAATAATTTTGAATAGTGTGTTGCACATAAGGAGGGTGTGAAAATCCTTCAGAGAATGAAAGGATGTCTCCCAAAGGGAAGGACTATGCTAAAAATGACTATTTTTTCCCAAGATAGCACAGAAACTTCTTAGGAGTTTCGATATTTCTTGTTTGATGTCTATGAAACTTGTAATTTTCCCAGCCTCATGCACCCTTTTACTTGGCAGATCTTTACTTCTTTTGCAGATACTATAGATATTTCTGCAACAAGTGCATGCCTCTACTTTACTCCATGTTCGCAAGTGGTAATTGGGCATATTGTAGAACTGGCAAGAAGTACTAGCATTTTTTTTTCACTGAAAATTTTGAAAGAGCAGAACAAAACAATTGCTTGCAACAATGCTCCAGCTTCTTCAAAAAAGAAAATAATCTTTCAAGTATGAAACCACCTCTTTAATTTTTTACCAACCCTATACAATGAAACAACCCTAATTTTCATCCCTCACAATATTTATCAGGAATTATTGGATAAGAAGGAAAGGGTGAAATAAAACCAAAACACAACTGTTCTTTTTATCACACTATTTCCCCTGCTCTATTATTTTTACCATTTTCCACTAACCTCAGAAAGTTTAAAAAAAAACTGACCAAAACAGTTTTGTTGAAAAAATAAAGCATACTTCCATCTGCATTATCAGATGTACAAAAGCCTGCTTCAAAGGGTTCAACAACTTTACTTTTTGTGGGGAAAAAAAAAAAAACAAAGACAGCAAGTATTTCAGAAGTTTCACTTCACTGTAGCATTTGCTTCCCCCAAATCCAGACAACAACAGATCTTGCACTCAGCAAATTGTTTCTCTGTGTGGAAGTGCATTACAGTAATAATCTGAAACTTCCTCCTGCTGGAAATGCCAAATTGTTGGTCAAGATTTCTTACTAAACCTGGAATGCAGATGAATTGGAGGAAAACCTCTGCAATGGTAGGATCCACTTATGCACTGAGCAGACTTAAAGAGATTTTGGCTTAACACAGTTTAGACCCACATTTTCTCTTCACCAAGACTTTGTATGGTTTAGAGTCCAGTGACCAAGGCAGGCAGAGACAATCTTTTCAAGAACAAACAAACCACCATCTTTCTAAGGCCTGATGTGACCAGTCTGTCTTTGCATTTCATGTCATGGCACAGAAGACATATTGTCTGTGGCTTATCATTTCATAGGACTGCCAGCCAGCGTTGTCTCTGGAGACAATGACAGGACTGTCTCTAATTCCCCATGACTGGCATTTATGTTTAAATACACGTCTTTGGTCCTTAATGGTATTTGATCACTGTTTTGCATGAGCACATGTCATAAACACATGTTGTGAGACAGGAAAATAGTATCTTGGGCCTGTTTTACAGATTTCTTACTTTCACAGGGGAAAGCTGTGAGGGGAGCTCGAAAATGTGATCTTTGAGTAATGTTTTTGATCTGCTGGTGGTCATAGAAACATGGGAAATGATTTGTAGAAGGCATTCCTTGGAACAATACAGTGGTGTTAGTTAAAATGCTTAGAGAGTTGGAATCTGAGCAGTTGGGACACCTTTATCTATCCATATGCATAGCTTAAAAGGGACAGTGGTAATTGTCATTATTTAACCCCAACCAGTAACTGAGCACCACACAGCCACTCACCTCCTACTTCCCTTAAAGGGATGGAGAAGAGAAAGGGAAAAAAAAAATCAAGAAATAAAGACAGTTTAATAGGATAAGAAAGGAAGAGATAATAGCAATAATAAAAGTGATTCACAAATGCAACTGTTCACTACATGATGAAGGAAAAAGAAAACAAACCAAAGCCCAGTCTGTTTCCAAGTGGTGATCCCACCTCCCAGCTCACTTTCCCAGTTATATATGGAGCATGATGTTACATGGTATAGAATATCGCTTGGACCAGGCTGGGCCAGCTGTCTTGGCTGTGCTCTACCAACTTCTTGTGCACCTGGCACGGTGTCAGAAGCTGAAAACTCCTTGACTTAGTGCAGATACTACAACTGCCCAGCAGCAAATAAAAACATCAGTGTGTTATCAATAACATTCTCATACTAAATCCAAAACACAGTGCTATACCACCTACTAGAAAGAAAATTAACTCTGTCTCAGCTCAAACCAGGGCAGCAATGCTCTATCCTTTTGTGGTGTTTATGAACATTTTACTAATATTTTATTTCTCCTTAATGGATATTCCGCCAATTTTCCCTACATGTTAATAAGTATTTGCAGTTATTGGAATTAAAAATTTAGCAAACATAAATTGTTTCTAATAAAATCCTTCAAAAATACCCTTTTTTATTTCACAGTCTTCAAATATATGTTTGGAGAAATTCAGGGGAAAGGACTTCACAAAATTCCTGGATTTTTCCAGTAGAACAGTTCAACATTATTCTTCATTCTTTATACCTATTCTTTTAGAGGTTTAGTACAACCTTTTGCCTATAGAATTCCTATGAGAATTGTTTCCCTTGTCTAAAACAATGTTCCACGTAGCCCTGAAATGTTATTTGAAGTGAACACTTGAGCCTGGCTGCTACAGGTGTCTGCACAAGTATTTTCACTCTCACAGACAAGGTCTCCCTTTGACTTACATAGACATATCAGCTAGCCTATATTTCTTATGGATTGACTTTCCTTGGTTTTCAGCTGAGGAAGGGAGACTGGGAATCAGAAAAACAAAATATAGGAAAAGGGCAAGGAACATCTAACTTAAAGAAAAATATAGTTGTCTCTGTGATGGGCTTTTTTTCTTATGGTTCTGGAATTGCTCTGCTAAAGGGACCGGAAATTTCCCCTGCAGGCAAACATAACCCAAATTCTCAAAAAAGACTTCAACTGGCACCCGCATAAGGATTGGCCAGATTTAAAAGCTGAATTATCAACTAGTGCAGAGCAAGAGCTGGCAAGTTCTGTACTACTCCTCAACACCCTTTACCTTAAGGGGAATATGGGGAAAATCAGACCAGATTATGATGATGCTTTGATTTCTCGTGGAAACTACATGGTCTTCTCAGGATGCTGCTCATCCACCTTTTGAATATTAGTCAATGAATCTCAGTTAAGCTCTGAAAGCACACAACAGACCTTAACTCTAGCGTGAACTATGCCCTTCTTCTCCCTCCCCTCCAACATACACAGCTATGAAAGGACAGTTGACTATCTAGTTTCACCATAGTTAATTGCTTCTCTCTGTGGGGAAAGTCAGGCAAGTTTCTGTAGCTGTAAATCAGAGTTGACAGCAGCCATCTGGCTCCTCAGTCCTTTCTCATTCAATGGCACATGCCTCCCATTAATTGTTCCAAGGCCATTTCTATTTTTCATTAGCCCCTGCTCTTAAGCAGATGGTTTGAAACAAATCTATTCAATAATATATATAAATTTTCAGGCAAGCAAAAGCTGTGAGAATGACTGAAACTACAAAAGGAAATGGCCAACATCATGCTGTTGTAGGCATTAGTATTTCTGTTCCTTTTAACTGGACAGTTTTTCTCTTTGGGTTCCCCACGGTTGTGCTGTATCTTCCTGCCAGAAGGCCTCTATTTGTGTGCTAGCCTGAATTCTTCTCTCCTTCTTGAATATTATCAGAACTCAATTAATTTCTTAGTACTTGAACTTGCTTAATTTTGACAGAAACATCAATCACTCTGCTTCAGATCCCCCTTTTGGGATAACAATATATATAAGTGGAGATAACAGAAAGAGTTCACTTTTAAAAGTATCATCGTTATTTTCAGACAGTAGACAACAGGAAAATATTTTCACTTACCTTTTTCCTTTCATGTTACATTCATCCCTGGATTTACCAGCTTTATAAACCACTACAATATTCCTTCATAAACTGAAATGGAGATCAACCGGAAACAGGACATGGTTAACCTGAAGGTAACAAATTTCTTGATGAAACAGCAGATGGTTAATCAGGTGACATCACTGCAGGAGTGTATTGTATACCACCGGTACTAGCACCAGCAGCTTTATACCCAAGCTTTCAGCAACAAATGACAAGCAGTGTGCCTTTATGTTTACATTCTAATTGTAAGCATATGATAGGCATTTGCAGGTGCAGGTACTGCTTTGAACCTGTGATTCGTTAGTCAGTTAAAAAGATTCAAGTGCAAATTTTGCCAGTATACNTTTGTGTTTTCTTTAACATAAGTTGGACTGTGTGGCAGGTACTTAGACTAGGGGAAGGCAGCAGGAAGATCTTTGTGAATGTGTCTGCTGCAGAAATCCGTGATTCAAAGACAACTGACTTTGTGCTCAATGTACTTACCTTGGCTCTGAGAGTACTCATATAGCCATGGCTCTGCAACTGAGTAGAAACATGGTCTTACTAGCTTATGAGGGTGGCTCACAGTAGAAGGGCCATCTTCCAGTAATCTGATTTTCATCCTGGAGGCTCCTAATCATCAACAGATATTTACAGATTATGAAAAAAAAAAAAATTAAAAAAAAAAAGAGAGAGATAGAAAAGGAGAGATTCTTGATAGGATCTGGAGAAAATCTACACTATTTATGCTTGTTTAATCCATTTTCCATGCATAGCACTGTACTATCCTGTGCTGCATGAATATGGTTATTATAACTTATTTCTTCCTGCTACTTATTTGTCATTTCTTTGTTTTCCAAGTTCTGCTTGGATTGTGTTTAGCACAAAAAGGGGCATGTTTGCCATCACAATCTGATTAAAATATAATTGTCTTTTGGAAAAGTTCTCTATTCTATTACTTCAGCTAGGTGTACTATTGCTACTTTCTCCTCTGTTGCTAGTCCAGCTGGGATCTAGGAATACACCTCAGGTTCTTTTCAACAGAGAAGAGGCATATTAATTTTCTGCTACCAATTGGTGCAGAAAGTAATTTAAATACAGGGCCCATCTCTGCTGTGGAGGAGGAGCAGCTAACGCAAACACAAACACAAACACATCACTTTCATTCTTCTTATTAAAACTCTGTTCTTTAGAATACATCTGGCTGAAGCAGAGGGTAGGAGTTTTGCAGAATGTCATAAATCAAAACTTGAGCAACATCAAACTTGTGCACATAGAGTAATTTGGGTTGGAAGTTCCAACTGCCACATCACCCTACCCCATTCTCCCATCTCCACCATGAGCAGGGATACCTTCCGCTAGATGAAGTTCCTCACAGCCCTATAGAACCTAACCAGGAACACTTCCAATGAGGGCACGTCCACAGTGTCCCTGGGAAATCTGTTCTAATGTCTTCCATCCTTATTGTAAATATTTTTTACCTTAAATCCAATCTAAATCTACCCTCTTTCAGTTTAAAACTTGCCCCTTGCCCTGTTGCTACAGGCCCTGATAAAAGTCTCTGTCTTCCTTATAAACTCATTTTATATATTGAAAGACTGCAATAAGGTATTCTCTGAGCCTTCTCCTCTCCAAGCTGAACTCCAACTATCTTAGCCTTTATTCATAAGAGAGGTGTTCCAGCCCTCTGATCATTTTTTTTTTGGCCTTCCTCTTGACCTATTCTAACAATTCCATCTCTTTCTTGTGGTAGGGGCCCGAGAGCTGGATGCAGTACTCCTGGTAGGGTCTTTCAGAGCAGAATAGAGAGGCAGAGCCACCTCACTTAACCTGCTGGTCGCACTTTTTATGCAGTCCAACCTTGTACTTGGCTTATTGAACTTCATGAGGTTCACATGGGCCTACTTCAAGCCTGTCAAGGTCCCTCTGAATGGCCCTTACCTCTACTGAATCAGCTGTGCCTTTCAGCTTAGTGTCATCTGTAAACTTGCTGAGGATGCACTTAATTTCACTACCTATGAAGATACTAAATAGTGCTGGTTCCAATATGGGCCCTTGAGGAATACTATTTGTTACTGATTTCCACTTGTACATTAAGCCACTGATTGTAACTCTTTGGATGCAACCACCATCCATCCATCAGACCATATCTCTCCAACTTGAGAGGTAAGAATATTGTAGTGCACCATTTCAAAGGCCTTACAGAAGTCCGTGTAGTCTGTAGCTCTCCCTTTGGCTACTGATACAGTCACTCCATTGTAGGAGGGCACCAGATTAATCAAGCATGATTTTCCCTTTGTGGAGCTCTTTTGTCTGTTTCTAATCACCTTCCTGACTTCATATGTTTTGACACATCTTCCAGGAGGATTTGTTCCATGATATTACGCAGGTGAAGCTGACTGATTGGTAGTTTTCAGGGTCTTTCTAGGTGTGAAGGTTCCCTGTTTCTAGTCACTGGAGACTTTGCCTGACCGCCATGACTTTTCAAACAAGAAGGAGGGTGGTTCAGTAGTTGTATCAGCCAATTCTCTCAGGACCTTGACACACAGGATCTGTTGGACTTATGTATCCATTATTTACAATGGAGCACAGAAGGCTCCTCTAAACAGCACTAACTGAGAAGTGCTTATTTAATATTTCAGCTTGACAGAAGGATATGGTCTATGATATTACATAATCAATGATACATCATTGCTCTTCTATGATACTGCTATTAGCTAAGTGGTAAATGATAATAGTCACTCTATGAAGAAATCTAATACCTTCCCCACTTTTGTTGGGAACATTATTTCTGACAGAAGAAGGGTTTTATTATAGATAGGACAGAGAGGGGAATGACTGTTATGGCACCTCTGCTGCAGGGATGAAGGGCCCTGTGCAGCCAGAGTCTCTGTGTTTGTGTGTAGGGTGGGTCCCATGGACCAGGCTTATTATGTGAGCATGACACCAGTTTTATGTCTCAGGATGCATCTGGCATCAAACTTACAGTTTGATAGCACTCTCCAATTTGTACTCTCCAATAGCACTCTCCAAAGCCTGAACCCAGGAAAAGGATCGCTTGTAATGGTAATGCAAAAGCATAGCATCCCAGGAGTCATTGAGGGAATTTCTGTTTTTAAATGTATTGAGTTTTATTACACTCATAGGCTGGTACTTATAAATGCCTAAGACTGAAAAAAAAAAGACACTGTTTTGAGAATGATACTTCAGGCATTGTGCTTGATCTTTGATTTACACAATATGTATAGCCCTCATTGGGCTTTGAATAAAGCCATTTACCCCCAAGATGTATCTGTTTCCCTCAGCTTGTTTGTTAGTTTGTTTTCTTTAAAAGCTGTTTCTTTTCTTTATCTTCTCATAAAGGAAGCTATGGGGGTGCTGGAGATGTCAAGTAATTGCTCTGCTGGACATGCCTTGAAGGCAGAGAACCAATGAGATGTAAAGATGTGGTTTATAGTTTGATTCAAGGTCCCTTTCATGCATACTGAGAGGACCTCTGTGTTAAAGCTTCTGTTGCTCCACCTATCCAAAACTAGGCTAGAGAACACCATCAAATTAGACAAGTCTGATCCAAAGTATTAAAAAAGCCTGTCTTGAAAAAATAATATAGGCTTTTCACTCTTTTAACATCCCTAGATACCAGAAGCTCTTGTGAGACATTGCTGAATACCTGTTATGCTCAAATACAGTTAAGTTTATAGAGTTCTCTGTTTTCAAGGAACTGGTCAAGTTGTACTACACACTGCTTTTTGCTGTGTTACAAGTTGGCAAAGCCAGGCACAGCTCACTGCTGCTCCTTAACTCTGGCCTTGTTTATCTCCTGGCTCACAGTCTAGTGCCAGCTGGGTGATGGAGCATTTATATTGTCATATAAAACTTCATCAGCACCCAAAGTCTCTATGTATGTACCCAGCCACGGGTAAGTCTGGGTTTTGGTTGGATTCTCATTTTCATATGTCATTGCAGAAGGTAATAAGGTTTCATTGCCACCTGGCATCAAAACCTTTTAAAGTAGCTACCAAAAAAAGTGAGCACCCACTCCTGGTCTGACCTATTTTAACCACTGGTTTCATTGTCTGATCCCACAATGGGGGTGGGTGGGTGTTTACTTGGGGGTTTACAGTCTAACAACAATAGAAATAATGTGTGAAACAGTAGCACTCTACTACTGATCTGCCTAGCCTACTTAGGAGGTGATGAACCTGTCTTAGAGGCATGTATTTCTTCCTTCAGGAAGGACAAAGATGTCTGTGGTGGATGGCCTGTACTTGTGCACTGAGCTGTGTCTCATAACATTCTGAGGGATTAGGGATGACTCATCTTAAAAAGAAGTGATTCATTCTCCTTTAGAAGCAACTTCTACTCAACTTCCCACGTATTTTCAGAAAACTGACATTCTCGCCGTCTTGTAGATGTGTGAAAGTATGAGTGCATGCTGATATCATAGCTCCTTCATAAGTCAGAGCAACAATGATTATTCTTCCTGTTTTAAAGGTTCTCCATCTTTGTCCTCCTGTTAGCAGGAGGCCTCTGATACTTCCAAGAAGCATTGTCATATGGAAAACATTCTCAATAAATCTTCCATTCTTCTTAGTAGCAGGAAGGTCCCAATTAAAATGCTGTTCTAGTTTTGGGCTTTGCTCTTCATAAAAGGCTCAGGATGCCATAGTGGATGACAGATCTTAAAACATCCCAGGAGCCTGAAAGAACTGAGTTGATGATGTCTAAATTCTGTAGTAACAGGAGTCGTGATGTTTGTCTTCAAAATATGTAAAAGAGCAAGAGAATAGACTTATTTTTTCACTGGAGATGGGACAAGGCTGCAATTACAGTAGTAGAAATTTTACTTGAACATTGGCAAAACCTTTAGTTCCAGGAACATAGTGACAAGCAATAAGCTTGATGGCTTTTAAGTTGATAGTATTATTCTCACATCTGTTGGGAATGGTGACTCTAGAGATACCAGGGAGTTCTTAATTGTTCGGGCATATTTTTGATCAGACATATTTTTGTCCTTTGTCTTATTTTTGATACAGTCAATGAGATGATAAATCTACTCAACTCTGAGGCCTCCTTTCAAGGACCTGATGATTTGACATTACTTGGTTTCCCAGAACCTCAATGACAACTGATCCTCTGTAAACATGCTAGACAGATGTGGGACAAATACTAAACTGTTATTCACCACTTATCAGACAAAGATCCCAAAGCAGTTCTGTTGGAGAATGGTTAAATGAACAGGGTCACAGCTCCCTTAAAGAGCTGTGTAAACAAACGCCATCTTAGGACACAGTGTCTTTGGATGGTTTAAGGGGGTGTGAACATCTTAACCATTGTAACCAATAGTGTAATGACGAGTAGGCATAATTATCAGCAGTGCTATATAAGGATCAGAGCTGTGTGAATAAAGTGAACAACAATGCTTTATCAATCATATTGATTGCCTGCATTCATTCATTCCCTCGTCGAATTCTCCCTCACAGTTCATCCTCAAATCACAGAAAAGAACATGGAAATGGAGTGAATTTCCCAGAATGATCCACAAAGCCATAAATTTGTGGATTTGCTTCCAAAACCAGGAAGCAGGACCTGGTTTTAGCCTCCTAAGTTGTAGCCTTGTAGAACTGCAGTACAAATGAGGAAGCGAGACAAACTGACAACGCTGATACAGCTATGTGGTGGGTTGACCCTGGCTGGAGGCCAGGTGCTCACCAAAGCCTCTCTATCACTCCAGCTTCTCAGATGAACAGGAGAGAAAAAAAACAAAAACCCCATGGGTTGAGATACAGACAGGAAGAGATCACTCACCAATTTCCAGCATAGGCAAAATAGACTCAAATAAAATCTCTGGAAGAAATAGAAAAAGAGCTTGGGGAAGTGTTTTATTGAATATATAAAACTTTTCAGTCTTTACATAATGAATTTTTACTTTCTAAAACATCTGAATTTGATGGTCCTGAAATGAATTTTTCCTGCTTTTACTTTTAAAACTTTTTTCTTCATTAAAAAACACCTTTGTGTAAAAAAAAAAAAAAACTAAAAAAAAAAAACCCAAAACCCAGATAATTAAGTAACCCATAATTATAAAAAAGTATTGCCTGGAGGTGAGGCAAATTAAATGTGCTGTCCAAAAGGGTTCTTTTTCCAGTTTTGACAAGTAATACCATATATCTTTGTTTCTTTGTTTCAGGAGGGCCTACGCTAAATTTAATGCAGCTTTGGATTAACCACTGACTGACTTGGAATATTCAGATACAAACAGAAGTTCTCAGGAGAAGACCTCCTGAGACTGCCAATATCTTGCCTTGCATCTTCTTTCCCATAGCAGATATTAGCAAGTACAAAATCTTGCAAAGAAAATACTCTGGGCCTAACGCAAAGTCCTTTGAAGTCAGTGTGAGTCTTTTTTATTGACTTCAGAAGGCTTTAGATCAGGGCCTACTACAACAGTTTAAATAATGCAGTATAATCACAGTGAACTGGGGCTTGGCACATGAATGTTATGAAATCTGAAGTACTGAGTGGTTCTACATAATAACAACGGTCTGGAAGAACAAACCTGGAATCCAATTAATTTAAATAGTTAAATTCTTTAAGTTCTTAACCTTAGAGTCATTAATTGTGATTGGGCTGTTAACTTTGATGACAGGTTTTTAGCAGTCAAGGAAAAGATTTTGAGTATCTACAGTTTTCATACTGCTGCTAATATTCTTAGAGAAAAAACAAATTTAGAAAAAAACCCCAAACCTATGGCAATTTAGACCATATTTATACAAGTTTTTCGTATTCATTCTGTTAGCAATTAAATTTAATCCTAACTCTCGGATTAATCAGTAATTTCATGGGACAATCATGGAAGGATCTGATACTCTACATGAATGTGAATAGATGTGTCATTCCATAAAAATATCATTTCTGTCTTATGCTTTTATATTAAGTTTTTTGATGGACTTTCAGATGTCCATGTTTAGATTTTAACTACCGTTTTATATTTCTCTTCTGTAATTCTCATAGTGTGCACTCTAGTTGATTTGTAATTGTTGGAAGGGTTTGATAAAGAAATTCTGAGCTTTATTATAAGTTATTCAGGAAGGTTATCTCAGTTTAGACTGTAATAAAATTTTCAACCCCTTGTGAATTTTATAACCTTTCATGCTCTTCTGGGATTCAAGTCCATGTACTTCACAAACTCTCCTGCATTCTAGGTGCCTCACTGGAAATCACAGTTTGAATCTCTGCTGAGAATGCCTCTGATCACTGTCCTCCAGTGCATCCTGGCTTGTCTGGGCAGATGGCTTTTCTTCGAGCCTTACCTTTTCACTGGGGAACTGTGCCTCCACTTGCTGTGGACTTCTGTACTTTTCTGTGGCCCCCGGCCTGAGACTGCTGCAAGGAACCACCAGCTACGCTTGTCAATGGCACTTAAAGCCAAAGCTGACTTGCTAGAGGGAGCACATAAAGAAATACTGTCATGGTGTAGCCCCAGCCAGAGCGGAGCATCACGCGGCCACTCACTCTGGTAGCATGAGGAGAATGGGGAGACAAAGGCAAACCTCGTGGGTTGGGATAAGGACAGTTTACTGGGACAGCACAGAGAGAGGGAAATAACAATAACAGGATTTGGAATATAACAGAATATACAAAACTGGTGATACACAATACAGATGCTCATCATTCATTATGGGAGACCCCTTATGAAGCTGAATCATACCTCAACCACCTATCCTGCAGCTGGCCCACCCCTCCCTGAGAAACTGCTTTTTACACTGAACATGACATCACATGGTATGGGTTACCCTCCATTGGTTAGTTTGGGTCACCTGTCCTGGCTGTGTCCCGACCCAACTTCTGGTGAAAATTAACCCTATCCTTGCTGAACCCAGGACAAACATTTCCCAGTAGGTGATCCTGTTGTTGCTTTGTCAAATGAATAAGTGAATCCACATTTATCAATGGGTAATTGAATTTCTCTGCACATATCACCACCTGAAATGCCAGAGCTGTGTTATATTGGTTTTTGAAAGATGGAAACACCTAGGTGGATATAACCCTAATTCAGAGCCCCACTGAACACACACATGTGAAATTGTCTTGGATTTAACTTGTACATCTGCAATTCAAGACAGCTGATGTATTTTTACCTTTATCCTTTGAGAAAAAAAAAGAATTATTGATTAACATGTTTCTTCCTAGGTAATTTCCATTATTACTTCCCTTCCCTTTTGCAGGTGCATTCGTCTTTTACATAACGTAACAGAAAAATCTTCCCTACACCCTGATTTCTCACTTTAAATAACTGATCATTCCAGGAAACTATGATCAATTATAAATTGTAAATTCATCTTCTATTTGTCTAATTACCTGTTGCTCATTCATTTGTATTCATTTTCTGCATTTTGTTTGTTGATTGGTTTGGGGTTTTTTCCTTCTCTTTTTTTTTTCCTCTCTTCTTATGTCTTTCTGAATAAGCAACTCTCTATCCTTCCTTTTCTACTCCCACTCACACCTCTCCTTCTTTTGACTTCCCTGATTTCATTAGTCTTGTTTTCCATCATGTCCTCTGTACTCCACAATCTAATTTCAGTAATGGCTAATATACTGCTTTTGCTCTCTGCCCATGTATAACAAAGGAATCAATTCATCAAGTTTCCTGGTTGAAGACTCTTCCATCTCTTCGAAAGCTTTTGCTTGACAGTGATACTATGCTGTATCAGCTTTAGTTGTCAGATCCTGGCATTGTGACAACTGGTTGCACATTGGTCTTAGTCAGAATTTCTGTCCAACAAAACTATTCTTAATTAATACTTTGTGGGCATCAGAAAAAATAATCTACATTTTTGCAAAAAAAAAACAAACCAAACCTACAACTTTATTCACATATAATGCTCAGAAAACAATACACTAAGTACTTCAAACTGCAAGAATATGTAAAGTGTGGGCACATTTTACAAGAGACTTACATGCTTCCTTCCAGCTTTGTGGATAGTAGCACCCAGTGACTATTCACACAGATTCACAGAATGTTAGGAGTTGGAAGGGACCTCTTGTCTCTCTATTCATCTTTTCAGAATGGGATGTCTTTTTTTTTAATAGCAATGAAGTGAGGTTTTTTTTATTTAGTCTTGTCACCAAAATACAAAATAAACTCTATTGATAAAGTAAAGAATGTTCAACTAATCACATGAATCCAGGAGCCTGAGTAAGAAGACACAGATGAATATCTTAATAAAATGAGCTGTTATCATAGCTGTAAATCTTCCCCTAGAATCGGTGCTGAAACTGTAAGAGGTAAATAGACAAATAACGAAGAAAAATATAAAGCAGAATCTAAAAGGTTCCATACATTTGTCGGTACAGCTTAACAGCATTAACCTTTATGTCAGAAGAGCTCTGTGTCATACAGGAGATTAATTACATTTGTTACAGTGAAAACCTCATGCCACTCCTATATTCCACATGTGATTTCTGTATTCTACAAATGGCTTCACAGACCACCCAGACTTCTCAGAAATAACAAGATCTCACTATTCCTTTCAGCTGAAATCCACCTGATGATGAAAGAAAAAAAGAAAGCACATTTACCAGTTCCCATTATCATTAACCTCTGTAGCCCCTACACTACACTTTGGGAGTTTCTGTCCAACATACCAGACAGAACTGAGCTGTCTGTGAAGCTCAGTCTCTCACACATGATGGTGATTTTTAATTTGGTGTGGGTTAATGAAAAACCTTATGCATGCTCTCAAGGTAAACAAGGGCAAGGGTAGCAATGCATTTTACTCTACAAGCTGGGGCAGTCTTCAAGGAGCAGAAGATTCCTGGCAAGATCTGTAAGAAATCATGACCATTCTGTCACTGGACAGCTCTCCAGATGCAATCAAGGCTACCTGGACAGTTCAGTCTGTCTGTCTCTGACTAGCAGACCTCTATGGCTTGCTAAGGTTCATGTATGTCAGATGGGTTTAGGATTAGGTCTTTGTAGAGGTGAGCTGTGTGGATGTTCTTCGTTTCCTTTTGAAATGTCCTCTTTAGCTTGTGTGCATCCTCACAGCAAAGTTTCTGATCTTTCCTGGTGTGCCTTTTTCTTTTTTTTTCTGTGTTTCTTTTTCTGGTTTCCTCTGCTTTGGCCTTACCCACATGGTTTTGAACATGAGACTGACAATGCGGACAAAGGCACTATTTTAAACTCTGAAAATCATCTTGTCCAGCCACCCTACTCAGGCAGGACCACATAGAGCAGGATGCACAGGACCACATCCAGGATTAAATTACCACAAGAAGACATACTTGAGAAAAGAAATGAAAGTAATTTCTGATGGAGTTTGGTTCAGTAAACACTAGATTGGCAAAAGGATTTTCATCACTTAAGTATTTCTGAAAAGTAGCAGAATTTTCACTTCAAAACAAACTGTCATTTGCTAAAAAATAACATCAGATGTCTGGTGTTGTGCTATTGTTATTCAGATAGATGGATGCTACAATTGAAGTTCTATCCTTGGAAGAAGTTTCAGAGATGTGTAATGCTGATAATGAAAAATGAGATTATAAATGCACCAGGAGAAAAGGGTGTGTTTTAGATGCTTCTGTATAAGCACAACTTTCATGTGAAGATGATTGTTTGGCTCTCAAAGTTGCATTAGACAAATATCCAGCTCTCATCTGAAAGTGACAATGATGGACATCAAATGTGTCTGGTGGGTAGACTTAGACTGCTATATAACTCAATTTCAAAGCATTTCTTTAACATCTATATCATTTGGACCTGTTTGAAGTAGCTGGGCAGTCTCTAGCTGACTTCCAGTCTCACCTTTCAGCTTCTTTCTTCAGATTTCCAGAGCAGATTATGTTAATTAATAATCTCTATGAACTGAACTGACCACAACATCCATGAACACTGCTAGCCTGAAAATATATTTCTGTGGCAGCTGACTCTGGACAAAATTTGAATCATTCTAACAGAAGATGACTTTGTATTCTATTAAGATTTTTCTCTCTCTCCAATTATCCTTCCAATCAGCTTTTCTCTAGAGAAATGCATTCTTGTCAGGTCATTTATACTGTACTGCAGACAGAAGTACAGAAAAATGATTGTAGTTTCCCTGTTGGTAATTGGTTACTACAAGAAATTACACTGATATTTGTCATCATCATTCTAATTTACACCTTATACTAGCTCCTGATGGCTTGTAAAATTTCCAGTCATATTATTCAACCACTTTAAATAACTTTAATTTCAGACTGCAGATGCAAAGGTGATATCTCTGTAATAGAGGCTCCAGATTGTTAATGAAAATGCTTTTTGACATCAAGACAATGTGTGATTTTGGATAAGGAGCAGACATATAAAGATCAGAAGTGTTTGGGTAGGGTCAGAAACATACAGGGTATATACATGTGTTGTCATTTTTCCCACATTAGAATTCAATCATATTATTTATCTATTAACTCCCTTGAGGATGAAACAGCTTTAGACCATTATGTGCCCTTGGATTTAAGGATGAAATACAAATTTTTTGCCATGAAGAAGCTCATTATATGGTAGAATAAATGCTCATCAATAAAAACTAGGGGGAAGAAGGAGGAAGGGGAGTGTTTGGCATTTGTCTTCCCAAGTATCTGTTACACATAATGGAGCCCTGCTCTCCCAGGGATGGTTGCCTGCCTCCCAATGGGAAAAAATGAAGGAATTCCTCGTTTTGCTTTTCCTGCATATGTAGATTTTGCTTTACCTATTGAAGTCATTGTTTGTTTTTTTTTTATCTCACAAGATTCCTCAGTTTTGGGCTTCTGACCCTCTCCCCCATCCCACAGCAGGGTGAGTGAACAAGCAGTTGTGTCATTAGTTGCTGGATGATACATTCTCATTCCTTAGGGGTTTTCTTGGGAAGAAAGGTATTAGAGATTTATTTCACAGGATCACAGAATGTTAGGAGTTGGAAGTAACCTGTAGAGATCATCTAGTCCAACCCCCCTGCCTGAGCAGGATCACCAAGATTGCATCACACAGGAACACATCCAGATTGGTCTTGAATGTCTCCAGAGAAGGAGACTCCACAACCTCTCTGGGCAGCCTGTCCCAGTGCTCCATCACCCTCACAGGGAAAAAGATTTTCTTTAGTTAGTTAAGTTATTCCTTATTTAAAATTAAATTTCTAGTAAAGTATTTATTGATGTATATTTTAGCCGTGATTTGGCAAAGTACAATGTAGTTATTAGCCATTGGTAGGAATTTTCTGCATTTTTTCTGCACTTTGGCAGTGAACTTGACACAAATGCAGTTGTACTCCTTCCCTTACAGGAATTACTTTCCTGAAAAGAAACATGAGTTTATCAGTTATTTTGCAGATTGGAATAAACACTAGAGAGTAGAAACACAACTATGTTAATATTAAGTATATAAGAATCACTGGTTTGGAGCTTTCTTGTGCTGTCTTGGGACAGGCACCCATATCTACACAAATATGCAATAAAACCTCTGCTCTATGTGCATATTGGCATATCACCTACGGGGAAAATGACATTGTGAGGAATTTCACTCTGTAAAATGCTATTTGGTGTGCATTTAACTAATTATCTTTGTTCAATTCACAGGATCTGTGATACTCCAGACTACAAACACTTGCTTTTTGTTTCAAACTGCAGAGTTCAGCTGTAGATGAACACCTTTAAGCCTTGCAAGTCACTCTAACTTGACTAATGCTTCTGTCCGCCACCCCCTACGTTTTAGCCATTACCTACAACGTCTGGCTTCTCCTGTTTTCTTCTCTATATATCATTTCCTCAGGTGTGTGTCTGACAACTTCACTGTTGCTGAGGTAGCAGTTTGCAAAAACTGATGCTGCATTTTGCTTTTTTCATGCACACTTTCTCTCCCTTTTTCTGCCTTTCTGAATGCCTTCGGAAGACTTCTGCTATGATTACAAGGTATCTATTATTTCCTTTATTGATAGTGAAGCTATCTCCTAAGTTAGAGGAAGGATTTCCTTCTGTTTTGTACTGGTCACCTCTTACTTTTTTACTTTCTAGGATTGGCAGTAAGCAGGGTTTAACTCATAACTAACCAATAGTGAGACAGAAGACAAGATATTTTGGACAGCGAGAGGTCAAAGCTGTTGTCAAGTCTGACAGACGGCATTGGATTATGTAAATTGGCTGTGAAAAAATGAAATAAAAGTTTCTAGTCAGAAGCACACAGGCCCAATGAGCAAAATGGGCAGCCCAAGCTCTCATAAGTTTTCAGCATTCTGGTCAGCCCCTTTAATATAAGGCTGCAAATCACCACTACATGTCACACTCTGCAAAGGGACTACAGATATCATCTACCAGGTTGAAATCAAGATCTCAAGAAGACTTGAATTGGTGCATTTGACATCTGTATTGTTTAACCCAAATAGATAAGGGATGGAGAGCTTTGGACATTTAAAGGAAGAGAGACAACTATTTACTTCGGTTTATATTAAAAAGAAACAGAGATACTGTTTTGTTGTTTTGTGGGATTTGACTATTTGTGGTGTTTCTTTTTTGGCTGGTTGGTTGGTTGGTTGGTTGGGGTTTTTTTTTTGTTGGGGTTTTGGGGGTTTTTGTTTCCAGCCCAAGAAGAATATAACATTTCAGGAAATTCAGTCATAAGAGACTGGAATGAACTCACAGAAGAGCTATGTCTGGAATTTGTAAAGTACAAAGGAAAAGGCAATTGGCTACCCAAACCCTATTGAAAGTCAATAGCCTTAAGCCACTTTGAAAACCCAGAACATAAAACTCACTAAAACCAAACTGCAGTAAATGCAAGTGAAGTAGGGAAGCAAAGAAAAGAACATAAGAACCTTAGACAGAAATAGGTGTGGAAGTATGAAGTACATGGTGTAGATACAGCTATGATGGACATTGCACATGCATTCAGACTGTCTTCACCATCTCCTAACATATGTATTGTTCCCATTAATGTGAATCTATAATCTTTTCTTCTTCCTTCTGAGTTGTCTGTAAATCTTCTCCAATCACTAGGAGTTTGTGCCTATTGGAAGCTTTCTAACTATCCCACTGTCAGTGGAGACACAAGGCTGAAACTGCTATTAAGAGGCAAAGGAAGCAAGCAGGAGTGTCATTCTACTGAAAGGTAGTGACTAGAGGGGGTGGGCTTTATCAAAGCACAAGAATTTGTCCAGTTGACATGACATTCCAACTCCTCAGGTGGTGGTGGTGGTTTGTTAGTTTTTTTTTCTTTCATTTTTGTTTGGGTTTGTTTTTGGTTTTTATGAGGCACATCCTTTTCTGCTGTGCTTTGAAAGGCAGCTGTATCTGCTTTTTCTTCTCTATAGGTGACACCAGAAGAGTACTCTTGCACACTTCGTTGAAAATTGTGGATTCTGCTGTGGGAGACCACAGGTGATGAGGGTTTTGAAGAATGCAGGTTTTGACATGAGAGCCTAAGTACTCCCTTATCCCTGTGTGCAGCACATATGACTTTCAGTGGAGCTGAGCACACAGGCTTTATTGCTGAATGATGTGCAACCCTCTCATAATTAAATAAGCAAATGTTGTCCACAATCACTTGCCAACGCATCATATTATCACAAGGGGTGTAGAATGTCACTTTTATGGAGACCATCTGGAAATGCAAGCCACTGCATCAGCAATTATCAAAATCTTTTCTCCTGAATTTTGACTTCACTAGTTAGTGTTACTGAGTAAACACACACACAAAAAAAGATTTTTGTATGATTTGTCTGCTGTTTCCTTAAGAGTACGACACAATAATTTCTTAATAAGATGTCTTTCCAATAAATAGATAGCAGCCCAGGCACAAATCAGTAAAACAACCGTGAAAGAATTGCTTGGATAAGACACAGCGATAAAACCAAATCCTGGTATAAAAATGAGTTGTTTCAGTCTTTCAGATGATACATTCATGTGATTTTTTTTTTTTTTTATGGGGCACAGCAAGAAGGGTGAATCTAAATCCTTTTGTGACAACTAGATGATTTACCTCCTGCCTTCCTAGCTCTTTCCTTACATGTCTATTTAGTGAAGACATTTTGCATTTCAACTAACTTGTTTTATAAGAATAGGTAGATATGATTTTGCAATTAACCAGAATGCAATGAAATCTGGCTTATTGTTTATTGTTATTGTTATTGTTTAATACTTTATTTAACGATGTTTTTAAATGCTGCCAGAAAGCAGAGTGCGCATCCAACAAATGGCAGAGATGTCTGTGAATCCCAATTGCTAATATCTGGAATAGCAATATGTCTTGTGCTGATATACCATTTTGGATGCTGTTGCATACTTCATACATTATATCCAGGAACCACTTCACTAAACTTAGCACTTGCATGTGATCTCAGGACTACAGCAATGGCTGTTTTCTTACTGGATCTTAATGAAAGGCCTGATCCATGACTTACTGAGGCCAATGAAGTTTCTCTTTGAGCTTCCCGAGTTTTGGATCAGGCCAGCTCCCAGCAAGAGAACAAGTATTCCTAAATTACTGAACCATCATTTTCACAGTTATAACTTTTTTGTTATTTTTAAAACAAATGATTCTCACTAATTACACCAGTGATTACAGTATTTAGCTCCTACCTGGGATATTACTCCTGCAAAGGAAAAATGCTATAACATACCTGATAGCAAAGAAACAAAAATCCCAATATGCGACCAGTTTAGTTTTCATAGGTCTGCTGGGGATCTTTGTCACTTTTTGTCCAGGGAAGGTTTAAGCAGGCTGAGTGATGATGGAGGCACACAGGAAAATATATACAGAGCTGTCTACTCTGGCTTCCTTGTCCATTAAGACAAGTTTTGCTGAGGTGGGCTGCATCAGTTTAAGTGAACTTCCAGAAATTGCTAGGTATATCAACCCCAGGTCAGAGGCTCTGAGACTCCACTGTCTGTGCCTACAAAGCCTACTCACAGGTATCATAAACAAGAACAGATTTTAGATGAAGGTAACTTGAATTTACTCTTCTAACAAGACATTTGCAAAGGGGTGTGGGCTGTGCTCACAGTCTTCTTTTCTCAAAGCAAACACTGCAGGACTTTTTAAAGATGTGGAGATAATACTTAGCAGTGGTAAACACCTGCAGGACAATGCTTATCCCATTACAAAAGAATGCACTGAGCTGTGCAATCTTATCATACTCTGAATATTAATAGTGGATCATGAAAATGGCTCCCTTGCTTTGGAACCAAAGCATGACTGTCAGCTCTTTGGTATCACTGTTGCAATGTTTGTCCTGACTGCAAATGATAATGCCATGTTTAGCACAGATCTCTGGTATTTTCATATTGATCATGTTGTAACTACAATGGGTATGTTGCAGTTCCCATTTAGTATCTTTTCTCCCTTGTCATTTGAAGAAATTTAAGCAATTTCTGAAGCTACCAAAAAAAAAATCATTATTTGTTGCAGTAGAAGAATACAGAATAAGAGGCTGTGTCCTAAGAGAAAACAAACTTTTCAGCTCATCGCTATCACTTTTAATCATACCTAAGTTGTTAGGAAGTAATATTTTGTACCTGTCAGTGGTTTCCACAGTGGAATTCTGAAGGATTTAAAATCTATTTTTTTACACTTGAGATGGATTTGTACTATATGTATGCAATAATAATAATGATATCAATAATTATTAGTGGTAATAAATTGATTTGTATATCTGTATTGTAGTAATGCATGAGATCCTGTTGTGATAATGACTGGACTGCTACCATTAAGAAGATTGATCGTTGCTGTTCAGATAACCTAGTTAATGTAAGAACCTCGGTGATTCTGGGAAGTCTAGTTAGGTAAGGACACGAAGGTTTGCTTAGAGTAACAATTTTTTCTGACTTTATAACAATGAATTTGCAATCAGCTATGCAGGTACTTTATTCAAAACGTTAACCTGACAAGAATTATTCTTCCTGAAGTATTTGGCAATATGTTTTTCTGGTTCTCTTCAGACCTAACCGTGTAGTTTGTTGCAAACATGAAAAATTACAGAAAAAAGGTATTTGGGTTTGATTTCCTTGCTTAGGGGTAGAGATGTGTTCTCGTATTTTCCCATAACTATGTTTCATGACATCAAAGGTCATGTTAGAGAGATAGTGTCTAGAAATAGATAGGCAGTAATGGTTTAAAAATTTTTAGAGGAAAAATGAATGCTGACAATGCATGTAGGATATGAAGAACCTTGTCATGACATGAGTCAAGGTGAGAAGGAGTATAAAAATAAATTTTTCAAATATGTTTTAAACTTATCTTTTCCAGATTGATAGGAGGGAAAAATCACTGAAACAATTTCTCTTAAAAGCTTAACAGACATTGGATAAAAAAATATTGGGGTTTTTTGGAGTTGCTTTGTGCTTCCAAAATGGGTTAATTTTAGCTGAAACAATCAACACTCGTGGCCCAGTTGCAACCTTCTGTGATGGGGAACAGAGGTTTGTTGACAATGATGCCTTGTAGTGATGGTTGTCTGAAGATCTGTGGGGTGAAAAAGTCATACAGCGCTATCTTGGAGTTACAGGTTATTTATTGAGCATGTGGAGCTTGCTAGGAAGCAAGCTATCTTGCCTTCTGCTTGGCTGCTCGTTCACAAGAAATGTTACCCAACATTCCTAGCTGAAAGCTCTGTCTCATCAGCCCATACTGCATAGCATAGAGGCCCAGGAAAATGATAATAACTTGGTTAAATCAGCTGCTGGAGCTCAGCTAGTACTGCTGCTCTGCTCAACACCATAGGTCCTATGAATTGTGTTGCCACTGAAAACCTCCTACATAACAATCCTCAGCAAGTTCATCTTGATTTAACCAGAATAAGATCTACATGGGTCACTTTCATATAAGCTAATGGTATGCAAATCTCTACTCACCACTAATTCTCTGCATTTTCTTGTGGAGCAGGAGGAATGTCATGATGGTGCAATGAAGATCAGGGCAAAGCTGAACCGGTGTCCATGCACGTGTTAAGATAAAACATTTGAACTTAGGCATCTCTCAGAACTTGCAGCCTTCATTGGCCCATGCCACCAGTCCCTTGTTTCAACTAGCTCTAAGCTAGACAGACTTATTAAACATTCCTACTGTCTGGACAGATAAAGTTGTGCACATAACAAAACAGTAAACAGGACAGTGCTTGCTCAGAATTATAACTGTATTTGCAATGGATCAAATTGTGATGGCAGTCATCCTGGGAGATTGTACTATTAGCATCCTGTTAGTCAAAGTAAAACACCTTGGATCAGGCTTCATGGTCTGAAAGAGAATTGTGGCCTCACCTCACCCAACTGGGAAACATAAAACTGAGCAGCCTTGGCATGTTACATGCAGGGAAGATTGAACCATGATAAAGGAAGAGGAGAGTTTCCAGCTTGGCAAACCCTGGAGGCATGCATCTGTTCTCATCCTCAGCCATCCAGGATCATCTTAACTCTGGATCCTGCTTTTCCCCTGGCACCCCAGGAGAAGCTCATTATGCATCACTATCCCTTTCTTCAACAGCTTCCCCAAGGTAAGGAATAAAATGGCCAAGTTACTTTCATAGCAGAGATAATTATCTGCATGTCATCCAGAAATGAGGGCATAGCAGAATTACAAATGGAGCAGATTTGGTCTATTAACCAGAAAAGGGAAAGGGATGAAATGTAACAGCACAGTTTGGTGTGATACCCTGCTGCTGTTCCTCCATCTCAGCTCCATTCAAAGCTTACTACCCCAACACAAACAGCTCTGTGACATTTGCTACAAACTGAGCCCTTGGTGCACTCAGTAGCCCAGAACTAAGGTGTCGAAGGCCTTTCTTTCCTTTACCCCTTTAATATGTCCAGCAGGAAATTCAGACCCAGGAAGATGCAAGTGAGATTGCTCTCCCACCAGCTGACCTGGGTCTATGTTACTGTTATCCCCTACAGCTGATGTAGGGCAGAGCACAAGTGTTGTTATGTAATTTCACAAGTGCTCACTCTCCTCAACACAATCCCAACTGCCCTGGAGACTAAACGAAGGCAAAGGCATAACTTGAATCTGCCTTTTAGACACAGGTTTCACAACTCTCATTGCTCTGTTTTCTTCTTCAGTGCCAAGCATTCAGGCAAGGTGGAAGATGCATATTCTGCCTCTTGTGCTCTGCCTTCTTTGTGCCTTCAGTAGGAAACGTTTCCAGCTACAGGAACCACTGACCTTCAGGGACAACTGCATTATATCCTGGGGATTTCCTTCCAGGGATTCTGGACTGGCCAGAAGGCAAAGTTTTCAGCATGTCACCAGAGGGAGAGGTGATGCTTGCCAACAAGGCCTTGCTGTATAATGAGCTACCAGAAAATGAAAAGCAATGTGCTCCATTCACTGATGGGTCCTATCCTGCTGTGGAAAAGGAGGAAGGCTGCTGTGTGGAGTCCTACATGATGACTTGCAGAAGCTGCTGAAGGAGAAGGTGAATCAAATAAGTTTGTAGAGGTGAAAGCCAATCAGCTGGCTTTAGATAGTGCTGAACAAGAAACATGTCCTATGCTCTACCTCTATACTGCCACATGGACAATGACTGACAAACGCCCTGTGGGATGGTTACAGCAGTGGAAGCACAGTGACTGACAGCACAGAGGCAAACTCATCTAGGCTGCCCCATTGTGGCAAAATATTGATGCCTGCCTAGAGAGGCAGGTTGTGAAAGTATGTCATGTAGATGCCAACAAACCCAGGAGTCAGGCCACTGAGGAAAATCAGGACAACCCACAGGTGGATGAGACAGCTGTTTCAAGTGGCTCATGTAGATCTGGGCTGGAAACATAAAGGTGAATTATTTGTAGCTTAATGGACCTATGAAACCTCAGGCCATCAAGGAAAAGATGCAACATATAGATGGGCTTGTGATCAAGGGGTGGACTTGATCATGGACACTATCCATGAACGTGAAACATATGCTTCAAGCAAGCAAGCCAGCCAAGCACTTAAAACCTCTCTGGTATGGAGGATGGTGGCTGAAATTTAAATATGGGGTGGGCCTAGCAGGTTGATTACTTTAATTCATTAGCATGTTCCTTAATGGAACCCACAAAACCATGCAAATGTATATGGTTTCTTAATAAATTTAATTTTGTGTGTATATATATATACAAATATATATATAAACAAAATATAAATATAAATATAAATATAAATATAAATCAGCCCTGTGGTTTGTGGGGTTTTTTCCATCCACCAAAGAGTCCCTAAATGATTATTTGCAAGTAACCCAGTGGTATCTCCCAGTGATGTAAGGAATAGTGGAGGTTTTGGTGCAGCCTTAAGAGGTTAATTGTGTCTCCCTCCTGTGTATATCAGCAAAACAGCAGTGAATTTCTCTGTATTATAAAGGAAGAGCTTGCAAGATACTCTCTTCTTTAAGAAGCAGAGGTACAATGATAGTTGTGTTTGTTACAGTCTGTGAACACTGAAAAGTCCGCTTTTAACCTATCAGTGCTTCTCTAATGGTTTGTGTAGGAGCAGAAACTACCAATTTGTCTTCCAGCAGTTTGCTTTGTAGAGGGAGACTTGATAAAGATCCTCCACAAAGTAAACAAACCTGTCTTTTAAAAGACAACTGCTCCCCTTTTCCAATTTTCAAGCCAAATATTTCCTACAGATGAATTTTTATGAGGATATCATGACCCTCTAGTAGCATATCATGATCCTTGTTGAGAGAGTACAAAAGAAATAAGGGAGACAGAAAGAAACCCTCTCCTGTCCAGCCATTGTTTTCCCTTATCACGATTTTAAATGCCACTAACAGCATGGAGTAACTGCAGGTTCAGGAGGATGTTCTCAGGCTTTTGTGGCAACATGCATATTCCTAGGTGAACCTCACTACAGGAAAGACATTGAAGTGCTACAGTGTCCAAAGAACAAAGTTGAGTTTAAAGAACAAGTCTTAGGAAGTGAAGCTGAGAGAACAGGGATTGTTTAGCCTGGAGAAAAGGAGACTGAGGAGAAACCTTTATGACTCTCTGAAAGGAGGTTGTAGTGAAGTGGGTGTTGGTCTCCTCCCAGGTAACAAGTGATGAAAGGAAATGGCCTCAAGTTGTGCCAGGGGAGGTTTTTATTAGAAAAAAATTCTTCACTGAAAGGTTATCTAGCATTGGAACCGTGACAGTTAAGCCACAATCCCTGAAAGTATTAAAGAATGTTGCACTTATGCAGTGTTAGGTTTATGGTCAGACTTGATGATCTCCCAGGTCTTTTCCGAACAAAATTATTCTATCAGTCTTTTGTCTTATGACTGCTATCTGTACCCATGTGCTTTCCTGGACAGGGACTACAACCACTCTCAACAGCCCTGCCAGAAAGCCAGTATGCCTCAAGTTTGGGCCCCATGCTAACTCATCAGTGGATGCAAAACAAAACCACTGTACCTCGCTGACCTGTTTCCTGAGAGAGTGATGTTTGTCAGTGCTAATTACAAAGATGGCACTACTCAATTTATCAGGAGATAAGAGAGGCAGATGGCATGCTCATTTATTAAAAATCATCCCAATCCTCTTTGCTGTAGCCCTTTGTGCCTTCACTAGGATTTATATTTTAAATGATCAATAATCTTATAAGTCAACACAGCACCTTATTATCAAGAGTGTGTCTTCAAGTCTCTATCTGAAGGAACAGTTGTGGGGTTTTTTTCACTTTATATCCCTTGTTTTAAGAGTCTGCTGGCTTTCTTTATCTCCACTTATTTCAAAGCTTCCAGTTGTGTGAATGCAGACTCCAACTTGGCAAAATGCAAACTCAAAGCTTTCAGCCAAAGGTATACAGCTGGGAAGATGTGGATTTACAAAGCTCTGGCTTGCTCATTAGAAATGCTTAATTAACCATTAACCAAATATCTCTTTTTGATGTCTTGTACTAGGAAGGAGGAGAAGGCAAACAAAGCTTTGTAGGCTTACAGCTTATTCTGAAAATCAGTGGAAACACATTTAATTCTGTTCTTAAACAGGTGCAACAATGTTAGTTATGGCTCAGATATGAGATGCTGAGAGCAACAGGAGGGAGTGGGACCATACATCCTCTCTGTGAAGATCAGGTACAGGACAATAATTAAGGCATAACCAGAGTATCTTCCTGTTGCTTTCCAATCACCGTTCAGCTAATAATGGCTTTATAGATTAAATAGCAAGTTGCAGCTAAGTTAAGCAAGTGCATCATAAAAACAGTACTGATGTTTAAAGAAATTAGGTAAACTTAGTCAATGAAGCATAGCATCTCATTCATATTAAACTCCAGCAGAGACCTGGTTGTTCCAGTCACTGATTCAATCATTTGCTTGCCTAAGTATTTTACATCCCTCTGTGCATCCTCTGTTACATTCTTCCTTTCAGCATTCACCTCCTTCTTTGCAGGTGTTCCCAAGGTTAAATGCCCAGCTCTCACTCCCTGTTCCTCATGGTAGCTTCGGAGGAAAAAGGGGTTAATAAAGGAAAGAAAATAAAAAGCTGCACTAGAAAACTGCTACAGAATGTGTACATACACATATACATGCACACACGCTTCCATTAAAAATATCTGCAGCCTGCTATTAACCTCTATTATCTCAATGTGGCAGAGCTACATCTACTGGTAGATGTATGTTGGCAGCATATATAGCAAAAATGAAGTAAAATGTGTCTGTATCTGAAGACCGTTTATCCATTGTGCTCACTGCTGAGCCCCACAGCATATTTGGCTGCACTGCCAGGAAAGCATCCAGAAAACCCACATGGTCACTACGGGGCAACCATGAGGCAATAAAGAAAAACTAGTGCTGCCACCACCACCACCCAGTATGTCCTTGCATTGGCTATGTAGGATATTGGTGACTGACTCATTGAAGGGTAAGCCTGCACTTGTACATCTCACTTGCACAGGCCCCTTGCTAAACACTGCCCTAAGCTAACAACATGAATATGGGCTACTGCCAAGGTTGGGTTGATGACTGGTATGTGACCTTGCTTCTCTTGTCAATGTCTTTGCTTGTGTCTTTAGTATCTTGAGGAAATGTACTTGGGAAATTTGGATAGTCTTCTTGTCAAACAGGGAGCAACAAGACATGTCTTTTTAAAAGGATCCTATTCCTTTGGGCAACTAGCTGGGACCAAAATATGTCTGTGGAGCAGCTCTGGTGCAGCTTCTGTTAAGGATCACATCACTATCTATCAGTCAGTCTGTGCTGCTGAGAAGAGTTTGTAATTCCAACACCACACTCTGACAGCGTAGTAGAAATATAAGAAACTGGACATAACTGTGAACCCCTTTCCTTTGGTTTCTTTGGTACTTGGTTTCTGTCTTTGAACTCTTGGTCATATGAGGATTTTAACTGCAATCACAGGGCTAGCAAGACTGGTAATGCTGGGAACAGATGTTGTTGAAATGTGAGTGGTTTGAGAAGAATCAAGAATTCTAAGTAAAAACTCTTCCTTTCTGCCATCCTTCTTTTCAATATTAAGCCTCTTATATATAAATTGCACCAGGGAGGATTTTTAAAAGTTATTTATTTTTGTTAAGAGGAAAGAAATTATACCTAAGCAGAAGAAAGAATGGCATTAAATTGTCAAAGATAAAATCTTAATTGTGAGAAAATGCAAAGCAGAGAGAGAAATCAATTGTGAGGAAACAGCAGAAGAAAAGAACCTCTTAGCCTCATCAGATGCTTTGTGGGAGAAAGCCTTCAATCAGAAATATGCTGATACTAAATTATCCCTGGATCTGATCTAGCGCTAATAATTGAAAACTTCCACTGCTGGAACAGAACCAGCTTGCTGAATGTCCACTAATTTCTCAGACTGTTTTTTAAGTCGACAAAGCTGTTGCGTGTATCTAATCAGATTTGTATTTTTATTTCATGACACATTACATCCTACACTTTTAAAGCTTAAACTTATCACAGCATGCCCTGTGACGTGTCTACATAAAATGTGCATTTCCTTTATGCTGAAATATTTTCTCTTCTCTCTTCACAGCTGTGGAGATCTGAAAGCAGATTTTCAGAAAGATATATTAGAAGAGGTGTACAGATTAAGTAATATGTTTTTCTATTTAATACCTTATTAACACTGCTAGCCCCCAGATTTTGTAGTTCTGTGACTGTCAGACAGCTCAGCTGGATTTTGCCAGTAAGGTTTGAATGTGAGGAAGAGCATTTATTAATATTCCTCTGACTGTTACTTCTCTATGTGGTTCACCCATCCCCAAAAGAATATTTCACTCGAGTAACTCTGGTCTCTTTTCTTTTCCTGTTAACTTTTCTCTCTCTCTGTTCTGCCCTGGTGAGACCACATCTGGAATATTGTGTCCAGTTCTGGGACCTTCAGTTCCAGAAGGACATAGAACTCCTGGAAAGAGTCCAGCGCAGGGCCACCAAGATGATGCAGGAAGTAGTGGAATATCTTCCTTATGTGGGCAGGCTGAGGGAGCTGGATCTCTTTAGCTTGGAGACGAGAAGACTGAGGAGTGATCTCATTAATGTCTATAAATATGTAAAGGGTGCGTGTCAGGAGGATGGATCCAGGCTCTTCTCAGTGATGGCCAGTGAAAGGACAAGGGGGTCCAAGCTAGAACATCTAGAAGTTGCATCTGAATATAAGGAAAAACTTTTTTCCCTGTGAGATAAAGCACAGGTAAATGTAATGACGCAATGGGACAGGCTGCCCAGAGAGGTTGTGGAGTCTCCTTCTCTGGAGACATTCAAGACCAATCTGGACATGTTCCTGTGTGATGTAATCTAGGTGATCCTGCTCGGGCAGGGGGCGTGGACTAGATGATTTTTTGAGGTTCTTTCCAGCTCCTAACAGTCAGTGAATCTATGTGAATCTGTGAATGTATGCACCTGTATCAGTACAGAGCAGCTTTAAGGTGATTATTTAACTTTAAACACATAGTTATGTGCCATCTTGATGTTGTTATCTTGTTTGATTACAAATGGAAGAGTATAGATCCAGTGACATTGTTCAACCAAATGTGAATCTACACTAGAAAACAATCAGGGAAAGGTGGTGCCAAAAATTACCACATCTGAGTAGAAGCTTAGTGCTCTTTCTCAATATTCAAGTGTTAGCTGTAAGTTCTCCTCCATCTGGAAAATTTCAGTGCTGTCTCACTGATTAACTGATTGTCTGAGGGAGTTATACACTTACTGCTAATCTTTCTACTATAAGTGGTTGGGACTTTATCTCGCGGCACAGTGAGAAGTTTTTGCACAAAAGTCCTTAGGAATAAAGGTTTTTTTCTTGTAAGAAATTATGTACAATAGCTCAATGGCCAAAAAAAGTTCTCTCTGTGAACAAAAAGGATTCTTCTCTGAACATTGGGATGTGGGAAAAACCATCTAAAATCTGCCAATGCTGCACAACTGTGGAGGTTGGATGGGACTGTGGGCAGCCTGGTCTAGTGGAAGGTGTCCCTGCCTAGATGATCTTTAAGGTTGCTTCCAACCTTTCATTCTATGAATCTGTGATCATTCCGTGATTTTTCAGAACTGTCCTGGAGTTCTTTTCTGTTGTTAAGTGGTATATAAAATTAAAGGAGAAGTATTTGAATGGTCCATTTATTAACTTTAAGCCTCTTGCTCCATAAAGATTTCATACTATTTCATCTGGTGGTAGATACACATTAAAAACTGTAGAACAGTAAGAGGTTTTGAAAATCTATCTCTATCGTAAATACTGAGAATATGAAGTTTTGTTATTCAGTGTGAAACAAAGAAAAATGATACTGGTGTTTGTTCACTGACTGTAAAACTAAAAGAGATAGTCAGAAAGGCCAATTAAGTTTTATATGGAAGATCAACAGTTCAAAGAGGACTTGCAATATTGGAAGCTTTTCACAGACTGTTTTAATTTATAAAGAGTTTTTTAAATATGGCTTACTTTTTTTTGATGGCCAAGGCCTATTTGTTCTTGTTTTCCAACCGCATTTCCTTTAGTAATCTCTCTCCAGAAAAAAAAAAAATGCAAGAGAATGAAAAGCAGAGGAAAAAAAGAGCTATTTGTGTTTATGTTGAAGCAAAGATACTCAGATGCTGCAAAAGCTGTTTGGCAAAAGGATTTAATTTTGAATGTTGTTGTAAATCAATGGCATTCAAAAGAACATTAATTCTTTACCAAAAGGAAATGAAAGAAATTTCTTTACTACAGGGCTTTTTGATCAAAATACATCCCCTCCAAAAAAAGACCCAAACCCAACACACATTTCCACCTGGTCTACTAAGATATTTTTCAACTTCATGTAAGGATCAGTGACTTGTCATAGCTGCAGAGTAAGATGGATAGTGTTTTATCCATCAGCTTGAGTTCTTATGTGACCCAAACGATCATTTTACATGATTCACTGGCAACCACCACACCAGACTGGAAAAGATTAAGTTTCATTATTTAGAACCTCAGCCAAAAGTGGACTTCTCATTGGCTATGCCAAGCTTTGATACAACTTTGTGCAGAAGTGGGCATCATTCCTAACAGTTAAGTTAGTTAGGCTTCCAGTCAAGCACTTGAGCACAGGGAAAGAAAACAGATTAGCAAATAAAAGCAATGAGAGTAAAGTGAGTCTGTATATCCTGAAAGAGCCAGAAGCACTGCCAGTAAGGATATGAAGGGAACATTCACTTAAGTCAATCTAAGCTTGGGAAGAGCGATTAAGCAATAGTATTGTAAAAGTCCTGACTGGGCATCTTGAAAGGTGCTACAAGGTTAGTCTAGTCTTTCCAGACCTCCTGGTTCCTCTCATGAGGGGTCATCCACCCATGGCTATTTGCTTTTTGTGCTGTACAAGGACAGATGTGGTTCAAAATAACAATTAGGATAATTATGGATAATTAAGTCCTTAACCTTTTAATAGCTAGTCAGATTATTTTGTTCTGGGACAAACGTATTAAAAAGTCCAGGGGAAAGAACAGCACTGCTAAACTCAATAACCATGATTAAAACAAAGTAATTATTCTGATGCTTACAGACAGCATAATCTGCAGCAATATTCATGATGTGCAACAAATTCTGGGCAGAGCGGAGGGATGGTTTCAGTTGCAGCAGCAGCAGCTAGAGAACCAGACAGATACAGACATCGAGGCAGGTGAGAGATGGCATTTTCTCTCCTCACCGTCCTCAAGGGTTCGATTTAGCTCACCAAAGGTAGATGTCTAGGGTGGGTCAGGTGGCAAATGCTTCAGAAAATCTATCTGTTACAAATCAGTCCAACAGCAGGAGGCTCCTGGCATCGTCCATCTGTGAAGTACCCCTGCAGCTTCTTGTCTCAGTTCTTTGAGGCAGGTGTTAGGGTCCAGAGACCCTCAACTGTGTGCTAAGTGAAGTGCAAAGTGTGTGTCATTTATTCTAGAGTAAAACATGACCAAAAAACCAAGAGAATTGACATGCTCTAAAGGGCCAGGATGGCATGAGAAAGGGGGAGTAAAATTATGTGTATACAATGAAGTAGTACTTCTTAGAGGAATTTCGGTTTCTTAGAAGTCTGAAGAGGTTTTGGTTTATACAGAAGTGGAGGAGGAATCAGTGGATTCTTGTGACCCTTTCCTCACTATCTGCTACAACAGGAGCAGATCTGCTAGCCATGATGGGGTTGGCTACCTCCAACCCCATCATGGCTAGCAGATACAGAGCATAATCAGTTAGAAGCTAGGAATCATTTCAGAGATGACACTAAACAAGGGAGACTTCCAGTGGCTTCAGTGGATGTTATTTTGAATTGCAAATCAGTTTATCTCCAACAAGTTTCATTGATTCAGAATAGTGAATGCACTAGAATATTCACCAAAGATGGAGATGGAATATCTCATAGAAAGAGTTTGCTCCAAAAATTCACAGTTTACCTCACAAACTTCAACAGGACACATGGATATGCCATATGATATGTGTCCAGTCAGAATCACTCTATTTTCTAACATTTATGATTTGCGAGGCATTGTTCATGAATAAGCTAAAGACCATTTATAGGCACTATTCTGTGAGTAATTCTGAGTACCTCTAAGAAAATTGTGGTCATGTTGTGAACACTTCACTAATGGAAAACAGACAAATTTTACCAAAGAAATTGATTACAAGTTATGTACTCGACTTTTGTCACAGTCTTCTTTTGGATGGGGCGGAAAAAAAATATATACATTGTTGTTTGTTTGATCTCTTTTCTAATATTAGTGCTTTACTGCAGAGGTGGTTGTGTACAATGGGCACGGGACTACTTAGACCACCTTCTTTGGAAAACTCCTTTGGCAAGGCTTTGGGCAAATCAATTAGGGCCAGTTCCATATAAAACATTTTGCCAAACTATTGGCTGACTGCATAAATCCCCTTGTACTTACGCCCATCATTGAATTAGGGCTTCTAAATGGGGACCTATGATCCATGCCCATATCAAGCTGCCTTGTCTAGTTAGACTGGATGCTCTTTTGGGACAGCATTGCTGCAATGACTAATTGGGTACAGATCTCAGATGGTGTATTCATGTCCACCACAAAGACAGATGATAAAGCGCTCTCTGATAAGCAGCTCTTGTCTTCTCTAAATCTGCCTCAATCTACCTGAAAACACCATTTGAGCTATGCTATTTAATTTTGTCCAACTCAAGGTAAAAGTGCTGTCCTTGGACTGTGTGCAAACACCTGCATCCCAGCAAAACCATCTGAGGTGCTCAGTCAGGTTTCTGCGGGCCTTAGAAGGACACTTTGCTGCATAGTCTTCATCTGCTGTGACAATGAGTTTCATGTCTTTACTATCTAGACCTTAGTGGGGGCAAATGAAATTACTGAATACTGAAGCATAATGCTACTTCTACATGTGGAAAAGGGAGAAGAGAGAACACAGGTGAGAAAACTCATAGCTCAATTTGTTTCAAAAAGGAAGGATGGGATTTTCTGCTCACTAAACCAAAGGTACAGTTAGCTACATTTCCATTCAAAAATCCTCAAGAGACCCCCATCCAAATGGAGTTTAAATGTTACATTACAAGCGTTAGCAGTTAACATCACTTAGCAAAAGGCTTAAACATATGCAGACTTCCATGGCAGACAAGTCTAAACTTGTCATGGTTTAACCCCATCTGGTAACCAAGCACCACACTGCCATTTGCTCCCTCCCTCCCAGTGTGGTAGGGTAGAAAATCAGATGAATAAAAGTGAGAAAACTCATGTGTTGAGATCAAGACAGTTCAATAGGTAAAGCAATAGCCACGTGTGCAAGCAAAGCAAAACAAGGAATTCATTCCCCAACCCGCAATTGCCAGGCAGGTGTTCAGCCATCCCCAGGAAAGCCGGGCTCCATCACATGTAACACTTACTTGGGAAGACAAACGCCATCACTCCAAATGTCTCCTTGTCCTTCTTCCTCCCTCAGCTTTATGTGCTGAGCATGATGCCCTATGGTATGGAATATCCCTTTGGTCAGTTGGGGTCAGCTGTCCTGGCTGTGTCCCCTTCCAGCTTCTTGTGCACCCCCAGCCAACTCACTGGTGAGGCCCTGTGAGAAGCAGAAAAGGCCATGGCTCTCTGTGAGTACTGCTCAGCAGTAACTAAAACATCCCTGAGTTATCGACACTGTTTTCAGCACAAATCCAAACCACAGCCCCATACAGGCTTCTGTGAAGAAATTTGACTCAATCCCAGCCAAAACCAGCATAAAAGTTAAAACAAAATCCAGTGATATGGATGTTACCTGAAAAATAAAATAGCTGTCAGTGAATATTCTATTCTCAAAAACATAGGGTTTTAATGTCTCATATCCAAAGATACTCACTTCTGGCAGTTCTATTGCAGTGCTGGGAATTAGTTCACAGAAGCTTTCCCCAAAGTTTTGTGATAATGTTTTAGCCTTGCAAAACTGGCATACACTAATCCTGTGAAGAACTCAGAACTGAACTCAACGTTGCTGAAGCTGGGTCTCTGGAGGACGGCACTTTGAGGGAAGAAGAATATCTGCTGCTACAAGGATCTATTTTGCTAGCAGTTCGAACCCCCACCCACCCCTCCAGTACCTCTTTGAAGCTGTTTAAAGGAACAATGATGGCTGGAACAATGTCACTAAGTAATAGCTCTCTCTTCCTCAAGTGCTCAGTGCTGACCACACAAAGAAAAAGCACTCGGGTAGCTTATGGCATAGTGCTATCTTGCTGTTCCGCTGTTGCCGTGATCCAGACGTGTTAAATACTCACACGTTTGTTTTACACACAGAGAATCCCTGGGTTATACAGTCCTGTTGCAGATGAGATAGTGAAAATTTAGGTGAGAAGATGACCTTCCTATTTGTCATACTGTGGCACAAGAAACACCTGTCACTTGCTAAATCATCATGTACTGCACCATTGTGGTCCACGGCACTACTACAACAGGAACTATCAGCGTAGCTAGTAAAAAATGCATCCACAACAGGACAAAGGACAAAGGGGGTTTGAGTGTTTTACGGCCAAATTATAGCAAAGATGTGTCCAATAAATAAATTATCAGGAAAATAGAAGATATCATGGAAGGTGCTTCATTATTAAAGCAGACACATACACACAAAAAACCCAACCAACTAAATAAAAAGCAAACCAGCAAAAATAATTGGTCTATTTTGTAGCAGAGTAAGAGTACTTGTATTTATGCAGAGTGTAGCAGTGTACATATCTACCTACTCATTAGAGGATAGGAAACCTTAATTGACAGAAAGATTCTAATTATAGTATACCCACCTTTGGTCTGGAAACGATTATCTGCTAATGAATGTTAACTAAGGTGCAAGAATGACTACTGAGCTAAACAGGCTGGGTGAGTGACCAGGATGACAGCACTGAAATTGCTCTCCCTGTCTTAGCTGGCAGCAGAGGAAAATTGTGGGGAGTGCAGGGGACACCAGGTAGAAAGGTCCTGGTTCAGCTGTTAGCAAAACATGTTTGAAGTATTTCCAGCATGGTGGTCAGTGCTAGCTTTTACCACTGAAGGAGTAATTTGGGACAGCCTGGACTCAGTGGCATAACGAAGTTGGTTGGCTTCAACAGCAAGAGACCGCTACCCAAAGCTGTAACAGAGATAGCAGAAGACAGCTTTAGAAAACACCCACTCGATTGATACGATTCCCTCAAGCACCCTTTCAAATGAGTTTTCCTTCCAAAGATCATTTCTTATTCAGAGTTCTTCTCCAAAGAACGTACCTTGATATTCTGTAGGAATGTATTTGAAACACTAAAAAAAATCAAACAGAAGTTTTGTAAAGATAGCTTGGTGTTTGTACACACTAAATAGGAAGATCCTCCATTTTTCTCTGCCTACATGTCATGTTGCAGCTCTACAACAGTGATGACAAGGGGCCTGATTCCCTAGGCACAGTAATAAACCACTACTCACAGGAAAGAAGCTGCAATCTCAGGGGCCTTGGATTATTTTCACAGTTCACTTGGTAAAAAGTGAGTGTTCCAGAGAGTGTACAAAAGAATAAGTTTCTAGGAGATTTTTCTGTGAGGTGAAGGCAGAATTTTTTTTCTTCCAAGCCTTTCTGCTCCATACTACATCCTGCTTAACACCTTTTAGGCAGCATCAGCTCTGGTCTTTTAATTCAGTGTCAGTCCCAAGGAGTGGTAAGTTCTTTGGGTGGCTGATGAGAGCTTCTGAAAAAGACTGGAGGCCTGACCATGCATACTCATCTCTCTCTAATTTGAAGCCGTTAGTGCACATTGTGAGGGTTAGCTGATTTTATTCTTGTCAACAAATAGGTGCAAAAGCACTGACATAGAATCATCACAGAATGGTTTGGGTTGGAGGTGACCTCAAATACCATCTATTCCCAACCCTCCTGCATGGGCAGAGAAACTGTCCACTAGACCAGGCTGCCCCAAACCCCATGTAGCCTGGCCTTGAACACCTCCAGGCAGTGGAAATCCACATCCTCTCTGTGAAACCATAATATCCTCACAATAAAGAATTTATTTCTATTATCTTATCTAAATCTACTTTCCCTCAGTTTAAATATATTACTACTCATCCTATCACTGCATTCTTTGGTAAAGAGGCCCACCATCTTTCCTGTAGGGCTCCATTAAGTACTGGAAGACCACTATAATGTGTCACTGAGTCTTTTCTTCTGCAGTCTGAACAAACCCAAATTTCCCAGTCTATCCCCATAGAAGAGGTTCTCCAGCCCTCTGATCATCTTTGTGGCCCTCCTCTGGGTTTGGTCCAACACATACATGTCTTTCTTATATTGGAAACCCCAGAGTTGGATGCAGCACTCCAGGTAAGGCCTTATTAGACTGGAGTAGATGAGGAGGTTCACTTCTCTTGACCTGCTGGCCGTGCTTGTTTTGATGCAGCCCTAGATACATCTGGCTTTCTGGGCTGCAAGCACTCATTGCCAGCTCATAATGAGACTCTCACCAACCAACACCCCCAAGTCCTTCTACTCAGGGCTGCTCTCAAGCCATTCTCCACTCAGCCAGTAATCATGCTTGGGATTGCTTTAACACTTGTGCAGAACCTTGCACTTAGCCTTGTTGACATTCATGAGGTTTGCACTAGCTCACTTCTCAAGCCTGCCATGTGTTTTTTGGATGGCATCTCTTCCCTCATGTGTGTTGACCACACCGCATAGCCTGGTGTTGTCAGCAAACTTCCTGAAAGTTCACTCAATCCCACTGTTCACATCAGCAACAAAGATGTTAAACAGCATCTGTCCCAGTGCCAACCCCTGAGGAGTGCTAAGCATCCCTGATCTCCACTTGATAACCCTTTGGTTGTGACTATTGAACCCATTTCCTAATCTCCCTACTCCAAACTCCATTTGCTAATTCCTGGGCAACCATATGTTTGGGAGCCCAATGATGAAAATTTTACTGCACTCTGCCTGCTATTAGGAAATTTGGAAATGGGAGGTTTAGGAAGTGGCTCTAGGTCATGGTCTCAGCTCGCTCACACAGTGTTGGAATGTGTTGTTATGAACACAGAGAAGCAAGGAAATCAAGGCAAACTGAGGGTACCATTTTTGGCAATGAATAATTGATTGATAATACATGTGACTTCTTGCAGAGAAACATCATAGGACAATGTTCCACTAGCAAATACCAGGGATTTATGATCCTCTTGTGTTTATTTTTAGATCTTCTGAGGTGAAGGTGATGCTAATCTGCATGGAACATTCTACATCTGACTAATTTAATAGAGTGCACTGGCTAAGGGTAGATTTATTTTCTGTTTTTTTAATATAAACTTTAATGAAAACCATGTTGTTTGCTAGCTTGGGGACACTGGGTGCCATTTTACTGGTATAAGTCCCTTCCTTTTCATACTTCAGTAAAACATTCTGGCACAGCTGCAACATCCTGTTCCCCTGCAACTGAACGAACACCAAGTGCTTAAAGAACGCAGAACATTAAAAATCTCGCAAGTACAAACAAATAAATTTTTCAAATCTGCTTATTTCTGAGAGAAAATGGGTCTTCTCTTTACATTTTGTTTTTGACATGTAGGACAAACCAAGACTCTTTGGAAAAGAAGACTGAAAAAAACTAAAAACCTAAACAAATCCCAGGTGCTTTTAATAGCCAGTGATTCAAACATCAATTTGCTAGCACTATTAAATCCCTCAGGGTGAGGAAGGGGAAATCACTGATAAATAGTTTTATAGTAGAGACCTGCAATATTATATGGGAGCTTGTGAGCAGATCAGGTTTGTCTTTTTCTTTCTCAGTAGAGCTGTTAAATGCTCTGGGAAACAGAAAATTTTACTGAGTTCTACAGATATAAAAAAAATAAAATAAAAGGAAGCAAAGCTCTGCATTACTTTTGCCCCAAGATTATGAATGATTGAGTCCTTTTCCTATCCTCTATATTAGGTTGTAGATTTTTAGGTAAGTTATTCTTTTATTATGTTTAGTAATGTGCCCAGTACAGAATGCGTGCCTGGATGGATATTTCTTTTGTATGAAAGGCATTGGCATTTTGGTGATGTGTGAGAGGAAAAGGCTGAGCAGTCCTGAAAGCCTGAGGAGTTAGTGTTCCCTTACCATACCAGTGAAAGTGAGGACCACTCAAAGCTACAGAAATTATCATTTTACACTAACTGACCATGTGTTCTGTGAGAGCAAAGCCAGGTCAATTCATTCACTTGAATTATTTGGAGAGACATTCCTTCCATTCAGGAGCAACATTTCTTTTAGCAATTCAAGAGCTTCATTAGAGAGTCCTTAAAAAAGGCAAATTTACTTGGATGAGAGACCAGACATCCTGGAAGCTGTTTTGTCCTTGGGAAAAAAGACTTGCAAGGAAGCCTGGGAGCCACAAAAATTCTCAGCGTTTTCACCTCTAAGTGCAAGAAACCTCCCTTTAACCTTGCCTTTACTCACCTGAAGGCATGTATACACTTAAAAGAAGCCTTCCAGAGGAACACACTATTGACAATTCTTATGTCTCACAGAAAATAGAGAGAACTAGAGGACATGACCAAGGCTAACCAGCTGCCTCAGCTGTACAAAGTGTTTGGGTTCAAGTAACCATTTCCTCTCAACACCATCATAATGAAGCAATATGAAAAGCTGATCAAATGCTTCCCACACAGTTCCAGCAGTAAGCTGATGCAAAAGATGTAAATGAACCTCTCTCCTCTAACAAGCAAATGCTGGATCTCACTGTATGAACGCAGGTTTTGTCTGGGAATACTGAATGTATTTGAGAAAATCCCAGTTACAGCCAGTTATTGCCTCTTCTAGGATATATCAAGCTCTTCCTAGTGAGACCTTACCAAGTATATACAATTTGCATGAGATGCTGCTGACCACGATAAGTCTTGTTAAGCTTTCAGGTATGATCTTACCTTGCAGCTAGGAGTGACTGTGAGAATGGGGTTATCCTTCCTACATATGTATCTCATTAAGATGCATTAACTTTTTTTCCACTGACTTCACCCAATGGCATATGAAATAAACAAGATAGAACTATTATGGAATAATAGTTCTATCTAATAGTTTTATCTGTGAATAAGCCAAATCTGCAGAAATGAACTATTGTTGTATAATGCAACAAAGTGTTTAGTTGCCAGGCACAGAGGGGGAAACATCAAACTATAAACTAGGAACTAAGAAGAAGGACTGCAAGGAGCTTCAGGTAAGAATGCAATCAAGGACAAAAATTTCACAAGCGTGACTGACACATCCTGGAGGGGTGCAGATAAACCAGCAAGAAACCAGCTGGAACCCCGATAGGGAACTTGAGGACTCCACAAGCAAAATGATGAGCCATGGCAAGACCCTCATAGAAGTTGGGTTTTTTAAGGCTGAGGGTGCATGCTTTCTAAGTATGTAAATATGATAATTAATCCCAGGAAACAGATCAAATATGTCTGACTATTCTGGGAAATTGGATGAGAATGTAAATGACTAGATGCATATACAAACCATGATGTGTATAAAAATGCCTGTCTCTTATGAATTGGTTACATTGGAGCAAACTCCTGTGCAATAAAGCAAATGCCTGGTTCTTAATACTAAATTGGAGTTAAGGACTTTTCTTTCATTCCCAAATGTCAGTGACAATCTAATCTTTCATTGTCTCATATTCTAAGCCCTCAAAGAAGGAGAAAGTGCATACTCATATCATCTGTCCTATTCTATTTTATGCACTGTACTGTGTGCTACATATGAACCAAGCATGTGTGTTCACATGAACAGCTGTCTTTGAAAGAAGATCCCAAGGGACACCCAGTTCTTTCTTCTGCAAACCAACAGTAGAAAGGACTTTGAAGCAAAGATACAGAGCTCTGCCTCTGGTAGATGCTGGTGTCATGTTCAACTCCCCGTGCAGCTGCTTTAGCTGTCTAGCATGAACATTACTAGAAGTTTGGTGTAGAAAGACTGTGCATTGGAAGCTATTTGCAGAACAAGCACAAGCAATTTTGCTAGACCTACAAAGTCCAAAAACAGCTGTATTTGCTTTGCTACTTTCCATCAACTGCTGTTTACATATGAAATGGAGATTTTAAGAAACTGCCATTCCTATAGCCAATGACTTCTCCTCCAGTGTTAAATTTTAGTAATTTTACACATAAAAAAAAGCTTTGTAGGAGATCCACAGTGCTGTATGACACATGTTTATATGTCTACCTCTGACTCTTTTTGTCTAAGCTGCCTATCCCTAAAACTACCTTGTTTTCCTTTTTCACTTTCTTTTTAATCCTCTTTTGAAATTTTTATTACTTCCTCAGTTAGGCTTGAGTGGCACGATATATTTTATTATCATTGCATTTAAATTCAAAAAGTTAATAAATATATGGAGAAACAAACTAAGTAAAAATGGAGTTACTATGGGAACATACGTTACAACTGAAACTGCTGTGTCATCTGAGTGACCTCTAGGAAACACAAGAAAACATGCTTTCATGTTAGAATTGCTTGAGTTTCTCTTTACTTCTCATTTTGGGAACAAGATACTGCCTAAGGAACTCATTCTCTTGATTTCACGAAGAATACTTCGTGGGTACGCTGGTTCAATGTGCTACTAAGGGTTTGGGTTGTGTGTTGTTTCTCCTGATCCAAAGAAGCTATGAACATGTCTATGAATCTCACAGGATTTTTTCAGTTCAGAGGTTTAAGTGAAGGACTTCTGAGGTTTGGATTTGAGTTGTAATGTTTTTGGCATTCATTCTGTGGGTAGAAAACCAGAGGTTATCATAATGAATTCCAGAAATTCACTGAAAAAGCATGGGATTAGACTCTCTATAATTGTAGGCAAAAATCCCTTACTAACACATTAATGCATGATAAATTCTTTCCACGTGGGAAAGCAGAGATCTGTAAAACACATTAAATCAACTGGCATGAAGAGCTCCCCAGCTCACCAGATGGGGAAAGGGAATCCCTGCTTAGTATCTGATTTTTACAGAACTGCTTAACCGATCCACCTCTCAGATGCCACAGAAAAGTTCACTGTCAACTAGACCCATGTGATTAAGTCTCTCCATTAGCACTAGCTATCATTAGTACTGATCAGTTTTAGACTGTGAAAAAATAAAGGGGGAGGGGTGTTGAGGAGAAAGGGGTTGTTTTACACCAAGCTAGGCTACAAACCAATGCTCACTAAGGTGTAATTGTAATGAAAAGTAGTTACATTAAAAAGCCACTAAGATTTTTTTCATATAAAAATAGTTGTTAAATGTTACAAGCAAAGCCATGAGAATAATTTCTGTTAAAAGTTTTTTGGCAAGAAAAAGGTAAGGGAAAAAAACAGCAAACAAAAACCCACTCCTTACATATCTTGTATTGAGTGTTTCAATCTTCCAAAGAGAAAAATAAATATTTGATAGCTTTTTAAAATCTTGAAGCACAATTTTTCAGATTATTTGCTCACAAGAAAAACAGAAAAATGGTAACATTAAAACTTTACCCTGTAATTATGGTGACTGGAAGAAGTGTTTGATCTCCTGAGATTATTACAGGAGCCTCACTCTTAATGTTCTGAAAAATTACTGAAACACTGAATTATTCATGTTTACTTTTTCTTGCTTTCCTCAAGTAAAGACAGCCACTCTTTTACTGGTGTGCTTCTACATATAGCGTTACCTGAAGTTCCATTAAAAAAGCTAATGGCCATGAAGATTTTCCTTCTATTTCAGGTTCCTTGTACAGTAAGGTTTTCTGTATGTATATCGTCATTTTTTTATATGGGTAATCCTTAAAATGTGAGCTGTAAGCAAAGGTGTGCAGATCCTATAGCAGTCTGGCAGGGAAGTATTCAAAAACCCACTGCCAGGGTGCACTTTAGGTGATCTTTCTTCAGATTTAGTTCTAATTAAATCCAGTATAATTCTCTGTTCCTGGGCTGGGTCTGCCTGCTCTGGCACTGCAAACAACCTTCAGCCTGCTGCAACATCACTGATTTAATTATGTCACCCCCAGACTTTGCTCTGAGCTGGGGTTTCCTTCTGCTTCCATTTCCTGCTCTCAGCGCAAGGAAACAGACACATGAGGAAGAAAAAATCACAAAGGAGTGTTTCCAGCACGAGCTCTCTGACGGTGTCTGCCTTTCCCAGCAGCCAGGTTCTACCCACGAGAAATGCCTCCAAAGTATTGGACTGACATAAGAGGGAAAGCAGCTCTGCATTGTCCTCTCCTCCCTCAGTTACTGCTATGCAACAGTTCCATTGTCTCAACCACATCCCTAAGCACTGACGCAGGCCACTGCTGGTATTTTCAGATGCAGACTGTACTTCCCTGTTACTATTAGGGTTAGAAACACACATTTACCCACAGGATCTAGACAGGATGGATATTTATGTGTTTATTTTTATCTGTGATACACTGAAGTATTCCCAATTTTTCCAAGCAGAAAGACTGGCCTTGTTTTCCCTTATGATCACCTGAGTGAAGAAGAAAAACACCCTGAAAACACATTCTAAAAAGTTCTCCTATGGATGCTACTAGTAAATGATGGACATTGTCTGTGAACTATTGTCCCTGAGTGCATCCTTGCTTTCTCTGACTGAGCTTAATAAAGACTGTGAAAATCCTCCAGGGCAATACCTTTTTATAAGAAAGCTTGTTGGCCCATGTCATAGTTCAAACCCATCCAGCAGCTGAACAAAGTGGCTGAAAGGCAGGGTAGGGAGAGGAAAGGGTTCCTTGTGAATATTAACTCTATCCTAGCCAAAACCAGGGCAGCTCAACAGTGGCCTGGGACTCTATAGTTACTGACTGACCGACCCTGGACAAGTCATCTAATCTTCCCTTTGCTTCACTTTCCCATTTTGAAGTGGGTTTGAAACAAGACACCTATGTTACAAAATCCTTTAAGTGTGAAGTGACAAAGGTCATCATATGTCACCACCTATTGATAAAAAACAGGTTGTGCGTTAAATCCCCATTACAACCGTGGGAGCCAAAAGGCTCCACTAAGGTACCACTAAGTGTTAATCTGTATCTGTAAAAATTCCTTGCTTTTATCTGGAGTTAGTTCTTTGCAACTATGACATTGATTTTTCTTCCTATTCAGATATTTCCATGGATATGTTTTGTGCACCTGGTTGAAAAACAAGAAAAGCTTTATTACACAAAACTGCTTAATACTAGTGGGTAAAAACAAGCCAATTTGACTTGTAACAAATGCAAAATATAGCAAATTTGCCATAATTAAGCTTTTTTACAAATTGAAATTATCTCTTGTTTACTTGGGGAAGAAAAGTCATCAGCTTTCAACACAAAACAAACAAGCAAAATATTCTGACCTGAATAAGCAACACAAAAAGAAATAAGAATATGGTGATTTCCCCCAATGCCACGGTAGTGGTGAGCAATGGAGATATGGAGTTTTCACAAGTACCTTCTCAAAAGAGCATCCTGCTGCAAGCATTTCCTCATCAGGGTTAATTATTTCGAGGGGCAGTGCAGGCAGGGGGAAGTTTCTTACTGCCACCTCTAATGCCCTGATAAACTGATTTAAGTTCTATATGAGGCACAGACTGTTGCTAGAGAACTTCACCCACAGTAGTAGCTATAGCTCAAGATGGTGCTGAGGCACTCTGAGATCCCTTTGTCTGACATGGGATAAAGTTTCCTTATGTTTTCTCCTGAACACCCGATGTAGCTGAGGGACATCTCTGTTCTGGCACTGTTGAAGAATGGGACTGATCCAGAGGAGTTCCACCTCTAGCTCTCATCTTCCTCTGTCAAAACTGGGACACCATGCTGTGGAGGGCTGACCTTTCCTAGCTGCCAGATGCCACCAAGCTGCTCTGTCATTTCCCTTCCTCAACTGGAGAGGGGAAGAAGATAAGATAAAAAGCCTGTGGGTTGAGATAAGGACAGGAAAATAACTTAGCAGTTACCATCATGGGTAAAAGAGACTTGACTTGAGGAAATTCAATTTATTGCCAATCAAATAAGAGTATGACAATGAGAAATAAGTACAATTCTAAAACCACCTTCTCCTCACCTTTCTTTTCTCGCCAAGCCCAACTTCACTCCTGACTACTTCCTCCCGCTGAGCAGTGCAGAGGGACAGGGGATGGGAGTTGTGGTCAGTTCATCACGCTTTATCTCTGCCACTTCTTCCTCCTCAAACTGTTCCCCTGCCACAGTGTGGGGTCCTTCCCATGGGCTGCAGGTCTTCACGAGCTGCACCAGCATGTGTCCTTTCCATGGGGTGTAGTCATTCAGAAAAGCACTGCTGCTGTGTGGATTCAGTGTGGGGTCACAGAAAACATACTCCATCACAAGCTCTCAAAGGGATCATATCTTGCTTCAGGACACATCCATTGCTCCAGAATGGAGTCCTCCATGGAGTGCAGGATGGATATCTGCTCCACCGTGGGCTGCAATCTGCATCACCACAGTCTTCTTCAAAAAGAAGGAAGATGCCTGGAGCATTTTCTTCTTTAGAGACCTTGGTGTCTCCATAGTTGTTTTTCTCACCCCAGCTGCTGTTGTGCAGTGATTTTTATACTTTCTTAAATATGTTATCAGAGAGGTGCTTGTTTTGTTGCTGATGAGCTCAGCTTTGGCCAGTGGCAGGATTAACATCTATACAAGGGGATGTCAGGTCATTGCGTGGGATCTCCAAATCATCTCTGCTAACAAGACATATGGTTGTGAAATAATGAACATGTTCTGCATGTGGCTACATGGCTGGGCAGGCAGATGGATGCTGCAGCTAGCCACATAATCCCTAGATGTATGGTAATATCAGCACAAGTGTGCACTCCTACTATTGCTCCCATGAGAGCTGCAACTAAGGGTGCTCACTGATTTAAAATAAGTGGGAATTTTGACTGAGAAAATGTCAGACCTTGATCATAAAATATTATTTTCTAAACTGTTATTTTCTGTAGATAATATTAATTCTCTGTCACATGGAAGTGTTCTGTATCAAAATAACGGGTTGGTTTTCTTCCCTGCTAATGTGGTAATGAAGACACTTTACAATCTCTTGAAATTATTTCAGCCTTAATAGATACCTTATATGCTATTTTAGTTTTCTAACCCTCTATCAGCATAAAGAGAATTTTCTTTAGCTACCTGGGCTTCTTCCCTTTGGATCCTGACCACTCAATATGCCATTAAGATATGTTGCATGTGAAAACAAACACTCACACACCCTCAAACCTAAAGCCAAGTCTTAATAATCCTACAGTTACATTTTTATGGAAGGTTGTAGAACATTTATTCTTACAAACAATGTATGAGTTTATGTCTGTTTGTGCTTGGAGAAACATTTGTTTTCTGGGCTTATGCCAAGCTATCTTCATTTTCTGTAAAAGCAGTGAAAACTGCTATCATCATGACTGCCTGACTGTAGTCCACTATAATGGATTAACATAAACCATCTAGAGAAGCATTTCAAAATAGTATATTTTTATACAACAATCTGATTTGGAGCTATCACTAGTTGAGGAGAAACTACATGGAGATTAACATGACACCCTGTATATACAGAGATAAACACTTCCACGAGCTGCCTGGGAACAGTCAGCTGAATGCATGTCTCAACATGTTCCTATAGATCTGAGGGAGAAGAAAAAAGCAACAAGGTCTGAGCTCAGATGAGACATACTGTCTCATGAATGACATCAGCAAAAGCTAATCTATCACAGATTAGATCCTCATCTAGCACAGGTGATAATTTCTTCTGAAATGGTATATAATATATTTTAAAGCTGAAGTCATGAGATGGTTCCAGGAATCATATTTTTGCAAGCTTTCAGTCTTTCTGGTAGCTCTCATGCTAGTTTTTGGATTTCACAGGTTGTTAGAATTAAAACATCATTTCTCTGTCTCATTTAGCTTATTCTCATACCGCATCTAGGGCCTATCAATCTGATAAAGAGCCTACAAACCTCAGGCTCAGTGTACATCTAGTCACATCAGAGCATGCAAGAAGCCAGTCCACAGCATAGCCTAACTGCCTAAGGTAGTACACTGCAAGCTTTCTAAAGCATAACAAAGATGTCCAAGGATCACACCCTGGGGAAAAAACAAATAAATAATTGGAAGACAGGAGTAATGCCAAGATTTGGAAAAAAAAAAGCAAACAAACAAAAAAAACCCCCAAAACCCAGGAACAATACTTCTAGAATATTCAAAATTATATACTTGCCTCACATACACATCTGCTTCCCAAAGTCCTTCCATTCACCATCTGGTGACCAGCAACAGACTGGAAACCTCTGTGTAGCTTTCACCTGATCTATGTGGTGTCTGATCTTCTCAGGTTCTACCTATATGCATGACTAAAGCCTCCCAGAGGATGATGCTGCACTAGAGTCAATGATCTGGACTCATCCCTGTACTACACAGAAAGCCTGGAGACCTTGAAAGTAAAGAGAGGGGGATCCTTCCTGTTCTGCATTTGATCTAGAGTCTTTCACTCACACCACAAAGACTGTTCCTGGAATAAGGACCAAAGCTGGCTTCACCCTCTCTGATTAATGTCCTCACCTTGTGGGTTTTTTTTAATTGTTTGATCCTTGCTTCTTTAGTTACCAAACTAATGGCAATGAAGGACAAATATTCCAAATATTATTCAAAGATTTCAGGACCACTTATGGTGATAGCTCTTCTGAAGGCAAAGAACCTCACTCCAGAAGCCTTTTTGTCACCCCAGGGAATGGTTATGTGCTGGAAACTGGCAGAATGGGAATCCCTTCTTTGAAGTATCATGATGTAACATCTGCTGTATCAATGCATGGCAAGAGCAATCATTTTTCAAACAGGCATTCGGTGAAGAAGAGAGCACCAAGAGCCAGAGCTGCATGCAGTGACAGACTTTAACTTCAGCACACTCCCGATCTAATGCAAACACATTCCCTGTTTCTGGTTGTCATCAGTTCTTGTGGGAACAGGCTGGTATTACAGACACAGCATATAAAATCTCATGCCTTGCCACAGTGGCTGGGAAGATAGCACATCAACAGCTTATCAGAGAAATTCATCAACACACAGGAATGCAGGTACATTTGGCTCTGAGTTACTGCAAAGGTGGTGAATGAGTGGAACAAAGAGCAGCACCAGAAATAGATGCATTTGCCTCAACAGGCCAAATATCAGTTGTGCAGGGTCAGTGGGGAGAATCAAGATTATGGGAAGAGATGCAATTTAAATTTAAATTGAAATTATTTATGAAGCCTAAGAAGGCTTAGTATACTCTGTTGCTCATGGTTTAGAATTACCAAATGATTACTTTATCGATATTAAATAAATTAGTCACTAGACCAAATGTTCACCTGGAATGAACTGGGATAACCAGACTGAAGTACACTTAATTAGAAGTTGTGTGAAAATCTGGCCTTTTCTCCTTAGAAGTCAGGAAAGATGTGTCCTATTCCCAAAGGAAAATCAGCAAATTAAGGTGTAACCACCAGGCTTACCAAAATATTATGTCCTGGAAAGCTACAAGAACTTTGGAGCACCAAACTGACTTAAATCAAGTTTTCCTTTGCTTTAAACAGATATTCAAAGTTTTAAATTAAAATATTTTCAATTTTGAGCTCTAATTTCACCCATCCTCCTTTGGCAACTGCTTATCTCTTCTTTTAGAGTCTGTATTGTCTTCTGGAACTAAGAACTGGTAGTAGACAAAGCCACTCTTGTAGGGCCTTTGACTCTCAATTTTCCTGAGTGGCAGCTCCAATGAATCAGGAAAGCTCCTGGGAATGCATTGCCACTCTAATTTTCCCCCAGTGTGTTTTGGTTTGGATTGAGAAATTTCATACTTGTATCACATACATGCAGGATTCCTGCACTAGAAATGGTCCTAGGATCTGCAGCAATTGTTCCTCTACCTTCTTAGCTGCTAGTGGCAGCAGTGTGCCTTCAAGCACACCAAGTGAGGAGAAAATTGAGGAACAGGATTAGGGTTCAGTTTGAAAAGTTGTCTAGAAACATGTGAGCACATGTGGATAGAGCAGCTTTTTCACAATGTTAGCATAATGCTCTGATTTGTTAGTGCCTTCTCTGAAGTGCTCTGATCAAGGCATCAATTCATGTAATCACTCACAACATACACCACAATTACCTTATCTTTGGAAAATGCGTACTCCCCTGAGAATCCCTTATTTTGTGCTGTCAATTATTGTTAACGATGATCTCAAATGCAAGTGCAGATGAGTCTTCCTTTATACAATTTCTTTCCTCTTAGTATTGTTTTTTGGAAGCGGACAGAAGCATTTGGTTTGGATTTGATAACATTCCAACATTGATCAAGCATGGCTTTGATTTCCCTTTTGTTCCCTTCTTCTCCCTGTGACTGGTGCAGTTGCATCTCACACATCAGGAATGATGAAAAAGGTGGCTAGAAACCAATATTAAAAATGCAATTTGGAAGAAATACCTTTTGTATCGTTGTCCTTTGCTTCTCAAGTAGCTAAAATGATCAGTAATATTTCATAAATGAAAGGGAAAAATTAAGAAGCAAATGTTGTAATTGGGCTACATTGTAAATAATGGTTACTAGAGAGATTTCAAGAGAAATTAATTAGGGAGCACAAGAGTCTTTGAGACGAACTGACATATGTAGTCCTAAACCCCACAATGATAGCTTTTGAAAAACATTCCCTTAAGTCACTAGATCACTTTAAAAAGTATGACAGAAACACAAGAGGACTGTGACTTGTAAAGCCATCAATCTAACCTGAATCCTAAGTGTACCAGATCTTGCACAGTGTGGCCTTTTTCTTTCATCACAACACAATGTGCTATGGACTGGTCTGTTTCCCCCTTATACAGCTACTTTTCCAGGATTTTTCTTCACTGGCATGATTCCTGAAAACCTTTCTGTTTCTCTGTATATTTCTAGGAAATTGCTCCTCTTGCTTCTTTATCATCCATTCTAGCAACTTTCAGTGCACCACAACTTGCCTGCCTCCCTCCGCAGCTGCTCCAGTGTTCTCCTCACTTTCTTTCTTACTACAGCCTCTTGTTCCAGGTGTACCAGTGGGAAGCCCAACCTGAAGCCTAGAAAAATTAAATAATTTGGGACTTGCTCTGAGGTCTTCTCCCCTGGTGCTGGAGTGTTTCAAACGGTACGTCACTATTTCAGCTAAAATCCATCACCATCAGAAAATGGCATTCCTGAAGATTTTAGCTTTTATGATGCATCACTATTGATTTCTCTGTTGCTTCATGTTGATTCACCTCAACTTAAATGTGTATTTTTGATACAAAATAATTCACTGTTGCCTCCATTTCTGATCCCTAATTTGAGAAAATAGCCTGAAGTAATGAAAGGCCCTTTTGAAAGCCAAGGCCACTTTCAGTCAAAGAAGTCTTGGAGAGGATTTCTCTGTCACGTGGCAGTCACTGTGAGTTCATCAGAAGGAAAACATTCTTACCCCAGGTGATAGCATAGGCATAGAGCAGTCACCTCTACAGCAGCAGGATCAATACCTGTCCCCCATGCTGTAGCTGGTAGAGATGTTCACAGCCCCTCCACAAACAATGTGAATCTTGTGCTACACCCTTGATTTCACCCTGCATTGCTAGTCTCTCCTAGCTCTGACCAAAGGCCTCTGCATCCTGGCAGTAGCTAAAAAAGATACTATAGTGAGGAATACCAGAATAAGTAAAAAACATACTGCAGCGTTTCTGTCACATGCTTCTCATTCTCCAGATTCTTGAGTTGGATACTGAGTGTATGTCTGAGAAACCGTCACTGTGTACTTATCTTCATTAACTTTGACCAGAAGTGCTGCACCACATAACTGCCTCTGCTTGCTTGTTTTCAACCTTCCTCCTGCTAATTTCACCTAAGAGCCCTTGTTCCTCATTAAGAGACATAGTGAGCAGTTATTTACCTCTCTGTTCACACCAGGGGCACTTAAGCATAAGGACAAACGTTTTAAACACTCGTAAATTCAGAAATCTGAGAATCCCTTTGAACAAGAAAATAAGGCTTTCTTGCAGTTTCACCCATACTTTAAATGAACAGTGGAGATGATGTAAGAACAGTCTCTTGAGCTGGAGACAAGCAATCATCTCCACCTCTAGTTACTGGCTGCACTTAGCTTTAAATGAGATGCTCTGGAAGGGTCTATGGATGGAGAATATCACTGAACCTCCTGCATACTGTTTGTGAGTTTTCATTTACATTAAATAGAGATAAGTTGGCCACCTACTGTTCATATTTGCATATCAGATGGTTTTGTCTCACATCAAGAGAAACTAAATGGTTTTAGTTTAAAGCAGATGGCAAACTGTTGGCAGGAGCTTTCAGAGGCATCAACAATTGTACAGTAAAGTAGGACTCACAGGACAGATGAGAAATTAAATACCCAGCACTAGAAAGTGACCTGAAATTAAATCCAAGGTATAGGCCACCACACAGCAGGATGTTGAAAACCTTCATACAGATCTGCATTCTGCAACCAGCTCCTGTCTTTTTCAAGGGTAGAGAAAAGGCCCAGATTGAAAAGAGGTTGCAATTTAGATCAATGAAAATCCACATCCAGGTCTGGATCAGGCCATTTACATATTTCTCACAAATTGTTTCAAACAGAGTTCCCCTTTCTCCTGAGACAAGTGAGAAAATCTTACTGGTAAGATACAACAGCTGAAAGAAAACACTGCAAAACACTCATAGTAATAAAAGACAGTCTGTCAACCTATCAAACATGAGCATACAAAAGACATTCCTCAAACACACACACAAAAATTCCCCACTATCTAGGTTGTCACCTGCAGCCCACATGCCTGAAATCCTGATTCAGACACCTCACTTGGGAAATACTGCTGTTGGGGTACACAGGCAGGTCCATAAGCACAAACATGCTGAGGAGTTACCATGGCTGACAAGTTTGGAAAGACTTGCATTTTACCTTGCCTCAGTGCAGCATTCAGAGTATAGGGGAACTGCTCTTCATCTGATGCAAGAGCTGCTGCTGGGTTGAAACACACTTCCCCATAAAAGGGAGCCTGCGTACAGTCTCTCTCTTGTGCAGGACAGGGGTCTGAAAGCTGACACATACATGTCTTGTTGCTTCTAAACGGAAGCACAGGCCTAGGACTGTTTAATTCAGTCTTGAGAAAGTCAGACAACCAAACATGTGGAGTGGCAACTGTTATGTGGCACTTAGTTGAAGCTGGCCCCACAAGCCTTTGCCACAGTACAGAACATGTCAGCTAACCCATACCCTTCCATTGACATCATTGCCAATCAGCCAGCATCCCTAACCATCCTTCTAGAATTCTTATTCCTCCCCTCATGACACACTGAACTTCATCCTGAACTGGTTCTCTGTTCTGCTCTGTTGGGAGTTCTGAATAACTTCAAGAAGATAGTTGTTTTGAAGGAATCCAAAATTGTGGGAGCAGGCCTCTGGAAGATAGATCATGTTTATAACAAACTGTAAAGGACAACTTGTTCGTCCTTGTCCTTGACAATTGAAACAAGAAAGTTTGCCCAGAAAATAGAGAAGTCAGCTTAAAACTTGCAAACAAGTACAGATGCTGTAACTGCATAGCAGGAACACAATGCTTGAGTAAAAGCCAAGAAGCATGTAAGCAATAGCCAATCATATAGCAAGTAGAGGTGCATGCTAGCCGCGTGGACATAGCGAGACAACCAATCAAACAATGCATGATCAGCGCATGATTGCATGGGTAGGAAATAGACAACTATAAATGTAACTGAAAGGTTGTGAATAAACGGAGACTTGTTACCATCTGCATCATGTCGGTGCGTTTGCTCCCCTCTATCTGGCCGCAACACAAAATAAGACCTGGAGGTTTACTCCTTCTCTAGGCACTGACAAGTTAAAAAATGCTTTGGGTCCCATGGAAATTGTTTAATATTTTCAAAAATGTATCATTAAATGCCTTTTCCCAGGACTTCAAAGCTTATCTTAGGGGAGTTTTCTTTTTCACAGATGAATTTTAATTATCATCTAAGTGGCAAGAGTAGAGGAGACAGTCCTTCCTGACAGAGTGTGTATTCAGTTTCTCCCAGGATTATACAGTCCTTGTTCATTCCATTTTCTCATAACTATCTAGTGAGTCAAAACTCTTCTTCAGATGAGCCTAAACTGAACTAAATGCTTTTGAAGCTTGGCATGTTTTTCTTAAGCAGTTTGTCCCTCTCCACTGCAAGCTCTTTCCACAGCCTAGCTCTCCTGGGCCACTTTATACAACCACCAGGCTTTCCCAAATTCACAAGAGTGAGTCATGCTGAAGGGAAATCAAAACTTCTGTTTCCATTTTCATGCAAATATTTATGTGCCATCAGTTTAACTGATTTGGCTTTTTTTTTTCCTGAATCATCAGAATGAAACTCTATTACAACTAAAAAAAGTAGTACTTAAAACAATGTTGACATAACATTTTTATTTTTTTATCCTTTTTATATCCAAGACAAGTTGACCAGATTACTAGATATACACATACTATACTGCTGGGTCTTTCCTTTTTAGTAGAAAAAAGCTTCAGTCCAAAAACTTTGCTTGCTTATATTCTTGCTCTCCCTTTTCCTCATGCAGTCTCCAAAATACAACACTGCTTATCTCTGCACCTCCACTAACCTATTGCTGTAGTAAAAAACAAATTTTATTCCTTGTACAGAACTGCTGCTATTGGTTAAAAGCACACACATGTTCTTATAGACAATGAGGAATCCAGCACACAAACATAAAACATGATATAATAAAACCAACTTAAAGCATAATATATATATTAAAACAATCACCTTTCCTGCGTAGTTCTTGATATGATCTTCCATTATTCATCTGTCATTCATCTTTGATGCCAAATTGACTCCAGCGCACACCAGTCAGTCCATCCCATCTGGCATATTTTTTGATCAGATCCAGCATGAGCATATTCTACTCTCTGAATTGTATGCTTGGAACCTTTCCCTAATTGGTGAGAGTAGGTCAGAAGCACTTACATCCCAAAATGCATAATCTTCTCCTCCTGATCCAAGAACACAGGAGTCCAGAAGCCAGTGCTTACTGTTCATACCAAAACTTCTTTTATAGTCATTGAGAAGTGATTGAGAGTAGCAGTGAGACCATGACTTCATCCCAGCCAGTCTCATCCATGGAAAACTGAAGGCTGTATACCACTCTTTACAACAGGGAAAGGTGAAGAGCCAGGACCTAGACAAAAATCACAGAAAAAAATTAAATTAAAAAATTTATATTTTATTTATTTATTTAAATACTGAAGGAGGAGGTAGCTCTCCCAGTAGACAACAATAAAGCATCTTGATATGGCCTGTTTTATAAATGTCTTCCATAGTTCCCAAACCCTCCTGGAACAGCAAACCTCAAAGCAAGCAGTCTAACCTAACATCAGGCTGAAGCTTCATTCAGATATGGATGCTCTGGTTTCCAAAACAACCTAATTTAACTCTGCAATTACTTCAAACACGTTGGAACTGCACTGATTTTGACCTGATCTTCCAGGATATAACAGAAATTAAGGACAGATCCAGTTTGTAGCCTGAATTTTGATACAATGACAAGTTTGCCCAGTTCTCACCACATTCAGAATGTAACCTGGTGAATTTTCTTTCTAAAGATTTATGCCAGTCACATCACAACACCCTGAAGCACAATAGATATACACAGGAAAACATGTCTTCTTTAACCACCATCAAATGCTTCTTTTTTCTTTTTATTCGTTATCTGCAGAATTCTGGTACGTGGATTGCCTCTACACAAGCAAGTCTGGATTTAACTGAATGTTGGGTTTTTCTCCAAATACCTACAGGCAACCTGGCATGGATACCCTGTGGTATAAATTAACATCTCTTATCTCTATCACTCTATTTTGTTCAGATAGCAGAAGATCTAAGAAAAAAAGGTTCTTCATCTTTTAGCCTGTCTAAATAGTTCAGGTGCCATCAATATTTTTTTCCTTATGAAAAATGCATCCCAAATGATAAAGCATTGTGAAAAGTGAGTAAACAGCCAATTCTGCTTTGTCCATTAATAAACAGTGCTAGGTGGCAAAACAGGGCCTGCTAGGCTGCTCAGTCCCTTCGTTTTAAGAAGGGACTGAGCAGCCTACCCTATCTAGCTCAGTCCCTTCGTTTTAAGAACGGCCAACACCAGGTGCTTCAGACAGACATGGGAAGAACCAGTGTAGACACAGGCAGGCAAATTTACCTCTGTGTTCCTTCCCCAAACCCACAGATCAATTAAAGTGCCTCAGCTGTACCGGCTGAAGACTTTATCCTACCAAGTGGGAACAATAGGGTGGGAAGGATGGCATGTAAGTAAGAATTCTCATGCAGGAGGACAAAGCAAGCCATGGGGGAAGGGGGACCACAGCATTTTAAGCCTCACAGCCAGTCTGCCAAAGCCCCCTGAGCGTGGTCCTTAGAGTTCAGTCACACAACCAGAACTACCAGACCTTCTCCCACTGATGGATGATTGAGAGAGCTTCTTTGTAGAACCCATGTTGTTCCATTCATGAGACAGGGTGAGCTCACATCTCATCCTGTAAATTGCAGGTTTTTTGCTTCAGCAAGAGAGACTGAAGAACTGACTGTACGCATTCATTGCTGGCAGAGAAAGGAGGAATGATCTCTAAAGGACTTGGAGATTAGTACTGAAGCTTACATGTTCATTATATATTAAAGGAGCACTACCACACAAGAAAAATTATGGCATGAAGAAAATTACTAGATGGAGGAGAGCCAGGCTATCTCAAATCCTGAGTTTGCTGAGAAATCAAGCCATTTAGGATGAAAAAAAACCCAAACCAACAAACAGGGAAAAATGTAAGAAAAAGAAAAAAAAATAGGATCTTTCTCTCTTTCATGACTTTAGATGTTCGGGTTTTCAAGTTCTTCTTAATCATCATTAAATATTACAACTTCAAAGAAAATGGAATTGCCTTTCTATCCAAAAGTTCAGTCCTTAGACAAAGCTGTGAGAATCAGATTCCTGAAACAATGTAGAGCAAAAAACATCCTCTTGTTCCTTTGATGAAAGAAGACATTCTCAAAAATTCTTCATCGTCTGAAGAAGTTTAGCATTTCAATTCTTTTATTAGACATCAAGTTGTTGTAAAGTCAACACTGAAATGTTGCTAATAGCAAGAGTTTTAAGGCAAGCCTAAATAACTATTTTTTCCATTTAAAAAAACCCCAAACAAATTAACATGGAAAACTGCCAAGCCAAGTTCTTGGCTTTGGAGTGAGGCCAAATTCCACCACGCAGTGCAAAATGCAATTCCTTTCCTCTGCCCAGAAACAACAGGGCATATCTTGACCAGCACCAAGCAGGATAACTGGACTGGTGTCAGGGCCCTGTTCACTTTTGCACTAGCTGAGACCTGGGCTGTAAATCATTACACATCTCTGAAAATTAATGAATGCATAGATCAACTTGGTGTATAGGTGAAATAAACACAAACACACAATTTCACCAAGGGCCTATAGGATCTTGCAGAAAAGAACCCCAATTTTACTCACACTCTGATTTTAAGGAATGCAAATGATTTTTAAAATATTCTACAGATATTCTGCCCTTCACTTTGCTATCTTTCTTATACCTGTTTTGCTGTATGTGTTTTACTGCAGTGAAACGTTGGAGATGCCGTGCAGAACAACATCAGGAGACGCTTTCCTGTCTACGGCTCACACTGTGCTGGAAGGCAGAACTCATCTCTTGTCAGGGAACGGTTGCAATCAGTCACAACAACATTTAAATAAATAGCTGGGTTCTAACAGCCTCTAGGGCCTGTCAGCATTTGTTATCCATAAAGGAGATGCAATAATATAAGAGGCTGCAGTGTGCAAGCCAACTCTATTTTATTAATTACAGTCTTTGTTAAAATACCTGATTAGAGGCAACAGAAGTTGAGGTAGGCTTCTGAAAAGACTGTTCAACCTTGTGCACTTTGCAAAAGCAAATTTTAAAGGAAAATGATAAGATACAGATAGCTATCATTTATCTTGAGCTCTTCAACTCTAACTGAAGAGCGATTTCTTAAGAAGCACATTACATATACTCTCATAAGTGACAGTGTAATGCCAGAACATGAACTTTACACTACCGCAAAATCTAATTATCTAAGTGATGTGCCAAAGAGATAGTCACACTGACTGGTTGTGCAGGATTACTTCACCACACAGTTGGATAACATACACACAAGATTCCTGTGGTGAAAAAGCCTACTAATGGGAAATTGTCATCAACTGTTTTTCACCTGGGAATTGGCCTTGAGCTTTCTATGGTATGAGTGAGCTCACCTTTCCCACTTAGCTGTTCTTCCTATAACTCACAGAGCAATCCTCTCAAGACACAATCATCTGGAAGTGAAACAAGCAGCTGATCTAAACCAAAAGTTTTATGGCTGGGAAAAATAACTTTTAATGGTTATAGAAAACTCTGAATGGGCTATATCTGAGTAGAAGCATTCTCCAGGGGANATATATTTTTTATTATTTCTTTGCTTATTTTACATTTACAATAATGCCTACACCATGCAGCCAGCAGTGGATTTAGAATCACAGCTTTATTCCTGGCACAATGTCCTCAGCATCAGGGCAGGATCTCACTGGGTCATGAAGCAGCACCGCACTGCTCCCCCTCAGCTGAGGGGACCTGTTCTGGCATCAGACCTGTGCTTACAGACACAAACTGCTCTAACAAATGCAGTGATGCTCACACTGGATTAGTGCTTTTTTGGTCATGACTACTGCATTTCCGGTCTGAGGAGGAGGATGTCTGCATTTTAGCCCTTAGTTACACCTTGCACAGCTTTCTCTCAAACATGAGGAGTTTGAGGAAATACCCTGCTGACATGGCACAGCTGAAGCTGAAAGTCTGTGTTTGCCCACAGACTTACGCTTTGGCAAAACACGAACATAAGGGATAAGATCATCAGCTAGTGGGGACAAGCTGTTGAGGATCTCCTGTCTCCACAGAGAGCTAGAAGCCAGGCAGTCCCGTGTGGCTTCAACTGCTTAGCACAGCACTGCTCCATAGATTAAATTCCCCATCACAGATGCTAAAAACACAAGAGTTGCTTAATAAGTCTAATCAGCACCATAGGAGTGATATTAAAAAGGTGATGATGGTGGGGTGAGGGTATTTTTCAGCAGAGTGCTACCTCAGAGCCAGGAAGTTACTTCAGCTTCCCAAATCAAAAATATCCTCTATGTAACAGGGGGTTGTTTCTTTCCCTCTGCTGAGTGGTTTGAAAGCCACAAACAAATCTGGAAAAGCATTGTCACAGCAAATATTACCAGAATTCTGGTACTACTCATCTAAGTGGCTTGAAGGTAGGAAAAGTGTTTTGCCAGTCTGGATGTGCCAGGTACAGAGCAACATAAGAGAGCTGTGACCCACTCCTTTTAGTGGGGTTGTGTAAAAAGCCTGTCAGTAACACTGGACGTTTGTGGATTTTGAGTACTTGGTTTGTTTATTTAAGTTTGTCAAAACTATTTCTGGAGTGAATACAACTGGCCTCCATCATGGTTTGGGACTAAAAGTAGTTATCTTTACTATAAAATGGCTCAGTATTTGTGAACTTAGTACTGTTAATGTTTGGAAACATTTAAGCAAGCTTCTAAGTATGAATGTTTCAAAGCAGCAACAGTTTTATTTTGAAGCAAGATGGGTGAAGCATTTTGGACATAAAAAAACATTGCAAGTCTAAAACATCACTGTCAAGCCACTAACATTGCCAGAAATTTTTATTTTTTTTTCCTGACATTTCCTTCATACAGTAAACCTCACTGTTTAGGATTCCATTTCCAAAGTTGAGGTGCCAATCTGCTTAAGAAAAAAAAGAATTCAATTTGGTGCAATTTTTTTCAAATATAAAACATTCATTTTACACCGGCCTATACAAAAGTAATAAATAGTTGACATTTACTTGAACTAGTCCTACTGAACATGGAAATTTTGGCATTCCACTCCAGTTATGTGCAGAAATAAACACAGTGGTTTTTAAAAACCGGAAAAACTTCCAAGTCTCCTCTGAAATTTTTCCCTGTTTACTGATCTCAGTCAGGTAGCCAGATGTTTCACGCAAACTCAGCACCCAGCAGCCAAGGTCCATCCAAAAAGCCAGGATCACTTAAGAAAATAGAATAGCTGTCAGTTACAACTCATGTATGCAATTCTCTACTGGTTATTTCTCTTCTCTGGTGGTTTGTTAGAACTAACAAATCTTTCTCTGTTCAGCAGGAAAAGTAAGATTGCATGATCACTTTCTGTGACTTGTTCAGAACTCCAAGCAGAGAAACTAATAATTGCAAGCACATCACCTGTAAGAAATTCCTTCTCCTTTATCCAAACTAATGAATGACCACACAGATGCAAGCTTCTCCCACTCCACTAACAATAGAACCAGGAAAAAAAACCCAAAAACCAACAAATAAACAACTCACTGGGCTAATGCAAAACACTTATAGGAAAGGAAGTAACTTTTAGAAGTGAGAAGAATTCCAAACTGGTAGAAAATAAATTAGTTAGGAAAGGTTCAACAAGACATCTTCAAGGAAAAAAAGTAGATAAGAAGCAGTAGCTTGTAAGAGCTGTGGAAAAGTAATTAAGATATTTGTGTTGATAACTTCAGTGCCTAGATGCCTGCAAATAATCTAAATCAGCAGTCTACTTTAAAGAAATTGTACTCGAAGAGACTTACTTGTATCATGTGTTTATCTTGCTTTCTTTCTCTGCCACTGCAGATGGAATTTTATTGTGGTAGAACTGAGAAGTGTGACTTTATAGCACAATCAGAAACACCAATACAGATGCACTTATATAAAACTTCTCACTCCATCTTTTCCCCCACGCCCCAACCCTGTGTTAAACCCTGTGCAGGTTTGTTTCCTCTTAATTTAAATTCACTCAACTCTATTTTTCTGGATAAACAACAGAGTCTAAAAAAAAAAAGAGAAGATCACAATATAAACCCACTAATCTTCAAGTACAAAACTTTATCACATTGAGTTTCCATTAAGTTGACCTGAAATCATAGTTTGATAGCAGCAAGAGAATTATTAAATCTGTAGATTTAGAATTCCATTCCCTATAAAACTGTTCAGTATATTTACTAGCTTCTAAGAAGATAAACACCCATAAAAGCCTTCTGGCCAAAGATGGTTACAAACTTTGAATAATTACTTCTGTTATGATAACAAGAAGCACCTTCATTCAACATTTCTTCCCCCCCTTTCCTGAGAAAGGGATCATTTTTAACAGAAGCATACACATGAACCTCCAGCTATTTTAAAGATCTGTTTCTCCTTGGGAAGAACCCCTCAACATCTCAGCAGAAAGTCTTCAGCCAGGCTTATTTCAAATGGATTGAAACAATCCTGGACAATCTCCAGCTCCAAGATCTTCCAGGGAGATGAAAAACATACAGTATCATCATTCCATGGCTCTTAACCCTCTGACACATTCAGAATTTCTTGTGTCGTGAAACTAGGATGGGGTGAGCTCTCTGGGCTACACATCTTGAACACAGCCTCCTTCTCTTCTCTCCTAGACACCTTTGCTGCCAGCGAAAATACCCATGTACTTTTAGCCTTTCATTCATATGACCTAACAATCCAAATGTCTGCTTCCTGTTGAATTCGAATATGTGCTAGAATTAACTTTTTCCTGTAAAAAGTCTAGATATCAGCTCTTATATATAAATCACAAATGAACCCAATTCTCTGTCCCCTAAAGGACTGATATGCCATCAAATTAAGATCCATAGTACCTTCTGACAATGTGTCTTTCTTTAGTGTCCTTAATACACAGAGAGAAGGGCTGGAGAGGGGGAGAATATCTCCATCTTTGAATGTTGAAGCAATAATAACAAGGTAAGAATGTTTGCTTTATCTAGGTTTCATTCTCTCCAAGAAGTAAAATTCTTAAGCATCACAGAAGTCACTACTACATTTAATTATTGACTGGCAAAGCTCCTTAAGACCTTCTTAGGAAAGCCTCACGGTGACTTGCAAACTACTGTTCCTTGCTATTGTCAGTGAAATGTTTGCAAGATGAACATTTTCTACATGCATCAATTACTTAGTTCTTGCACTGGGAGCCTTGAAACAAGCATAATGTCTCCAAGAAATAGTAACACTCATACTGGCACTGTCTATTCGTTAAATCTAAAACTTGCCTCTCACAGGTCAGAGAGGAAGACAATTCGCTTCAAGTACCTAATTTTATTCCTTTCACCACCAGCCCAGTGGCTTAGATTTATACTTTTGTATGAGCTTATTGCAGTTTGCTGCACTGTGAAGCCACCTGATATTAGAACCATACCAGAAGGACTTTTTCATAATGCTGACATTGAGTTAAACTTTTAGTTCTTTCAAGAAAACTTTCCCTCACTGCATATTGATTTTTTTTAGCCAGCTACAGAAATTGACACACAAGCTGATCTGTCAGAAAACTTCATCCAACAAAGAGAGGTGTTGTTTTATTGGTAAGGTTCAGGTTTGCAATACTGGGTCTAGGAAGTCTTCATTCACTTCTTTTCTGCCATAGCTATTTGTTTCTGTTGAGTTTTCCAAGCAATTTTAAAGCAATCTTCTTCCCATCTTATCCAAAGCAATGATCACTGGTGTTTGTAAGCAAAAAGCACCCCTAAGGCCAGCTACATACATCGCTAAATTAATTGAAGACTCCAAATTGAACATCAACCATTATTGATGCTAGATGAGGTTTTTCCTGTCAGTACACAGTAAATTTGGTTTTGAAGCACATACTCCCTCCTTTTCATGCAGTCATATGTTTACACGCCAGCGTACAGAGAAAGTTTGATGTCCTGCTATAAAGAATCATAAGACTACTTTTCTGCCTCTGCTTGTAGTATTGAAATTAGGGCAACCAGACTGATTTATTCCAGATGATGAAATAGTTCAGTACATACCAAAACCCCTGTATGCTACTAAGAAAGATACTTCCTATGGTTTTTTAATGAACATTCTGTATTGGCTAGAATGTACAGAAAAGACGAGCAAATGTCTGCCTGTTTCTAATACTAGAATTTGTTTTTCTTCATGTTGTTTTCTGTCATAATAAGGATGGCCATCTGTCTGCTGTAAGATTTCAGCAGGTTTAGCTGTGTAAAAGCAAAACTGAATCTGGTTCAGCTTTGTACCAAACTGTAAGGTTTTAGGGTAACTCAAACATAAGTTCAGCTTCTTGCTTCACTCTTTTTTTTGTACTCTCTTCATGATGTAGATTTGGATCATAATGTCTAGCATTAAATTCTGAACTGGTTCACACACAACAGTTACCACTGTGGACATTCTTTAACTTGGTGGTTTTTGTGGCAAAAATGTCATGTGTCTGAAGGAAGAGGAGCTGAGAACATCAGACACCAAAGGAGAAAAAAGCTTAACTAGAGTCACTAAATATTGCAGGCCTCGCTATAGGTTTTCTGAATGCTCTAAAAGTCTCTCAGGTAACCATTCAGCTTGCTTCTTTTGCAGACTTATTTATCTATTTCAAATATAGACTTCTACCCTTTCTCAAAATAGAAATCCTAAGTACTAAACACAAAAGACATGCAATATAACACAACAGCCAAAGATATTTCATAGCCTAAATGTGCTACTTTGCTTCCTATGACATAATTTCAAAGGTATCACTCTTGTTGGATCAAGAACATAGCATAAAATCATCTCATTGTAAGGAGGCAGCCTGACATGTTTTTCATTGGATTCCTTAGAAACTGCTTTCATTCATTGAAAAGAACTTCAGATTTTGGAGAAGCAAGACTGCATCAACTGGATCAAGTGATCAGCAAGACTGGATCACTTTCAGAGCATTTTTTCTTTTTTTAAAGCTAAATGCCTATTGGAATGAATTTCAACTGACATTTCTTCACTGCTCTGGCATAGGCAATTATTTCTTAAACCAAATTATGTTGCTCATTTGAGATAACTTGAAATCCTAACAAGGAAATCCTTAGCACTGCATATTCACACGGATGTTACAAGCTGACACTATACTTATGTTCTTTAAGCCATCACTTACAGTCTTCCTCAAACACTATACTTACAGGTGTGACAGGAATCCAGATAGAAAAGCATATGATACACTTGATGCAGCCTTCCGTTCTACATTTAGTCTCAAGTGAGTTCCTCCACTAATCTGTTATTAATCTGTATATCTCATGTCTGCACACCAGAGATTAACTCCCTAAACACAGAATCTGCTACCTTTCATCTGGAGATGACAGATTATTTTGCTTTACATGGTGCCATTGAAAACCAGGAGTACAAGCACACCTCAGCTTAAGGGAAAACTAGAGTTTGTCCCCGGCATCTGCCACTGCATTCACAATGTTTGCCACAAGCAGATGTTTCAGGAATATGTATAAGAAAATAAAGGAATGAATGCCATAAGAAGGCCAACCGCATCCTGGGCTACATCAAAAGAAGCGTGGCCAGCAGGTCGAAGGAGGTGATTCTCCCCCTCTACTCTGCCCTCGGGAGACCTCACCTGGAGTATTGTGTCCAGTTCTGGAACCCCCAATATAAGAAAGACATGGACCAGTTGGAGAGGGTCCAGAGGAGGGCCACAAAAATGATAAAGGGGCTGGAGCACCTTTCCTACGAGGACAGGCTGAGAGAGTTGGGGCTGTTCAGCCTGGAGAAGAGGAGGCTCCGGGGACACCTTAGAGCGGTCTTCCAGTACCTCAAGGGGGCCTACGAGAAAGATGGGGAGAGGCTGTTCAGTAGGGCCTGTTGTGACAGAACAAGGGGTAATGGTTTCAAGATAGAGGGAGGGAGATTTAGATTGGATATTAGAAAAAAGTTCTTTACTGTGAGAGTGGTGGAGCACTGGAACAGGTTGCCCAGGGAGGTGGTGGATGCCCCATCCCTGGAGACGTTCAAAGCCAGGTTGAATGAGGCCCTGAGCAACCTGATCTAGTTGGGGCTGTCCCTGCTTCTTGCAGGGGTGTTGGACTAGATGACCTCTGGAAGTCCCTTCCAACTCTACTCATTCTTCCCCTAACTATACTCACATTCTGGGGTAGCCAGCTCCAAAGGAAGATGATGAAGTAGCAAAATTAGACTGAGAATTTGGTTGTACTTTACTGTTGTCACAATATGCCTCAGGGTCCTCCACAGGGAACCTTCAGCCCTTGAAAGTGATAAGCACTAGCTCTGAAAGTATTAGTACATGGTGTGAGATGTTGAATATCCGAGTGCCCCATAAATTCATTAAAACTATCAAGCTTTCTCTACATTTTCAAAATATTCCACTTTCCTGCCCTTCATAATCCCTTTTTCCTGCCATAATGAGTTTCCATCACTGTCATTAGAGAGGGCTGAGGCAAAATAATTGCTCAGCCTGCATGGCATATTTAAACTACCCTTGATCTTTGTCCCATCCTCACAGCACAGCCACACCGCTTGTTACTGTTGCTATATTTTATTTGAAAGATGAGTATTTTTGCTTGAATTTCTTCATGGAGGTTAATTCAGATTGACTTGGGCCAAGACTTCCCATAGCCTCTGATGTAAAGGTGTCTTCTTTCAGAGGTGGGTGCAGCTTCGTTACAGAGATCCTAAATATGTTATTTCCACTGGCATAGAATTTTGGGCTGAAGTTACTCATTATCTCAATTCTCACAGCTGTCCCATTCCAAACATGTATGGAGGGCACACAGACACACTGACACATGATAAGCTTTGGAGATGCCTTGCACAGTGGCTCCTCCAGAACTCTACTGCAACAAACAAAATGCAGCCAACATTCAGAGATTATATTTGTCATTTTTTAATATAGGTGCATGGTGATGTGAGTGATGTAAAACAGTTCTCTGCTGAGAATGATCTGTGCCATGGTTTTGTATTGGCCTTTAACAGGCAGGCAAGCCACGAGACTAGAGCATTTCAAGTATGTGAAAAATAAAGTCTCTATTTCAAACTCCCACTGAAACTGGTCTATTAGTTAGGGAGGGAAAACCTCTGCTGTAGTTTTGGAAATAATTGTCAGTACTCAGCATCTTTTTCAGAAGCTACTGTGCATCAACCATGCCAACCAATTTTTCATGTTATCCAAATGATGACTTGTGAAGCATACATCAGCAGGCATGTTCTGTCTGTGGCAGGTTGTTCATGGGCATCCATAAAGACCGCCTTCATTTCAGCATGGCAGGCTGAAAGGACCTGGCTCAAGCTGTATGTGAGAAGGCCAAGTAGACCCAATCTCCTAATGCGTGTAGTTGTGCATCATCACATGTTCAAAGGCATAGCACCCTGAGTGCACCAGTGCAGCTCAGATTAGGACTCTATGTTCATTATGTAGCTAATACAAGGATGCCTGGCAGGACAAGGGAGAACTGTCAACACACTAGGTGTGGACTCTGCCATAGAAGTGATCCACCTAGCTTACACTTAGAAAGAATCATTGTATTTTGTTGTTAAGGTACTAGAAATAAATCCAGCCCATGATTCAGTTGCTTTCATAACAACTTCTAGCAGAATTTGGGGCTTTGCACACCAGAAGTGATGAGGGAAAAGGAGGGAGTGTTAAGCAGATGTGTCCAGCTTTACTTCAAACTCTCAAAGAAGGTCATCAATTGGTTTTGAGACTGAAGGAGAGGGAAAGATCTGGAAAAAAAATCAGTTGGATTATACACTCCCAATTCTTCCCTTAGTGCCAATTAGCAGACAAAGCTAAGTTAGTTTTAAGTCTGAGAGTAACTTAGGGGTAAAAAACCACAATACTGAAACATTATATATTTTCTAAAACTCATCATTACAGAGTAAAAAAATTATCATCAATAATTTCACTTAATTGCAAATTAATTTCCTCAAATATAGCTACCACATACATTTTCAATTAATTTTAATGGTGTGAAAAGTTTGAAGAGGTTTTGTTACTCCATGACTAAAAACCTTAAGGACAAAAAAAACCCCAAAAAAACTAATACAGATGTGAAATTTCCTTAAAGACCTGAAGAATTAATAACTTAAAATTAATTTCCAGTCCTGAACTAATTAAACTTGCTTGTAAATTCTATTAAAGTTTATTCTGCTCTAAGAAGGTAAGTGATGTAAATTGAAAAGGAACCATGTTTTTTCCAGTGTAACCTGAAAGCTAAATCTTAGTTGTAATGTAGAATTAAACTCAGACTGTCCTCAAGGGAGGGAAGCAAGTGATATTTCTTGATGGGAAAAAAGAAAATTGTGCATGCTTTAAGCTGTAGCTTAGAGTTTGAGATGTGGGTTTGAATCTTTCCCTTTCCCCTGCACCATCAGCCTACTTACTCAGCCTGTGGCTTCCCAACTGTACAAAGATTGAAGTAAATTCCACACACTACCTTTTCCTGGAAGAACTAATCTTAACAGAAAGTTATTGCATCTGTGTAAGGCTGGTACTGACCACTTGTTTAAGCATTTTTGGATATTTTTATGCCACTTATTTAGAATAATTTCATATTCATTAACTCAGACAACTACAATTAAAAGCTGTTTTCAGTCTTGCCCTTGATGACTCTATCTAAAATTACCAGGACAATTTATTTCTCCTTCAGTTAAATGGTTTAAAATGAGGTCCCTTTTTTAATTATTTTTTTTTTAACACAGGAGCAGACACAACTCTAATTTGTCTATGAAAAAACAATTGTTTTAGTATTTTATCCATATTAACTTCAGAGTATGAATTTATTCAGCATCTCTTCTGCCTTTCAGTGGTGAGACTGAACTCATAAAGTTGTAGTTCTTTGCACAACTTGTGAACACTTGAATCTGGAATGTTTCTCTGGATCAAATTATACAGTAACATACTGTTTTGACACCATCTTATCAGTATGGTAATTTGATTGTGGTTGAAGCTTGCATATATCTATCTACACAGGCAAGAAGTATACATAGGGGATCCAGAGGCTAATCTGGAAAATTATTTGTTTTAAATCTATCCTAATAATAATAACTATTGGGAATTCTTTCCAACTGCTCTGTGAGAACTTCCTTCCAATTTCTGTTTGTGCTCTGTTTTATTACAGTTACACACTTCTGAACAGAGCCCAGGTTAAACTCTTCCTTGCTCACACAGGTAGCACAGGGAAACTATCTTCCAGCATACAAAAATGAAGTATTTTATCTTTTAAAATGGAAAATCTTTTCCCATTCAGTTAGTACTTCAGGTGACTCCTTAAAAATCTGAAACTGAAATTTTTTGGTAGTAAGAAGAAAAATCCTGGAAAATTAATCCTGTCTTAGTGGTCATAGTCTTCAATATATTCAAGAGGCACATGCACAGAAGGGGTATAGAAGGTACACATTTCACATGAGCTGAAAATCTGACAGCTAGAATACAGATAATATGAGGTGGGAAACATGGTTACTCTAATGTTTTGTGTTACTGCTGCAAAGTCAGTCTGTAGAAATGATCTCAGCATCACAACTTTGCAACTGAATTACTTCATATCTGGGAGTAGGTGGATGCAGAATGAGTTTTCCTCATGGCCCATAAGTAATTAGCTTTTCTGAGCATTGGTATTTCCTTCTGGCAGCAGGAGGAAACACTTTCTGCTAAATAGCAACTAGTGTTTGTAAATAGCTCACACATAATTTTTAGCTATTTAGTGATTTTTTTTTCCAAGCATCATGTATATCAGAAAATTAAAATTAAATCACTCTGTTTCTTTGTAGTAGTCAAAATTCCACATGTGGCTTTGTATCCAGGTACTGGATGCTTGGGTTGAAATATGACATTTACACTGGCTTCTGTGCGCACTGCTTTAATTAGTTCTGTTTCCATGGGACCCTAAGTATAGCGAGATGCAGTTAACAGGCAAGGACAATATTCGTAAAAGAAGCGAGGTCACTTCTGCAAATGTTTGAACAGTTTTTCCAATATAGGAACTGATGCTGTCAGATGGCTTATACTGAAGATATTCTGTCTCAAGCCCTGCTAAGAAATAAGGTATAGCCCTTCTCCACTCGCCTCCTCCAGATGTTAGGTCATCAGGAGTGGGGACACAAAAATATACAGAACTATGTAGGTGTCTTCATTTTTTTTCTTCTATATATCAGAAGGACAAATGAGTATGTATGAGTATTCTCACACTAAAATAAACACCTGCCTGACAAGCACAGTCAGGATAAAGGCAAAGGGTCCTTGATTCCTGGTGAGGTACAAGAACCAGAGGAGTGCAGAGACAGCTACTTCCTAACCTTGTTAAAAGAAGTTATTAAACTGCAGAGAGGAAATTAAAGTACTTGTTGGATGCAGCCCCCTTCCCCTCACAATGACACTCCCTTTCATGGGGCAGGGGAACTACAGTGATCGCAGGCAGCCAACAGGCACAGGGATTGATGAAATTTATAAACACTTTAGCACAACAGTGCTTGGCAGCAGGGGAATAGCGGGAGGTGCAGGCAGGTAATACATACATGCATACAAGGCACACACCAAGGGCCACATGTGCACAGACACACCAAATGTCATGTGAAGGAACAAAAATAACAGCTGAACTCATCACTGCCTGATAAACTGAAATGTCTTAACAGAGGCAGCTCAAAAATCATAATGTTTCAGTGGATTTTTGTTTATTGACACCATCTGATGCCCTATGATGTTGCCACGGTAACTGGGAAAAACACCCTGCTACTGGCATTTCATGTTAAATGACTGCAGTTAATGATGAGTCTGTGTTAAAGGTTGCATTCTTATAAAGAAAAGGAAAAAAAACCTTTAGAAAATGCCTGCCAACCCTTTCCCTTGGAGATGTGTCTGGCCATTCCAGACTACCACACATTGTTATGGACATCTTTTAAAAGGTGGGAGAGAAAAAAAAAGTTTCCATAATCAGAGAGCTAAAGGCCTCTCTAAAAGTTATAGCAGACATAGTCAGAATAACTTGTCCATTTTTCATACCTCTATAATGATTTGGAGAAAAATAATTACTGCTTCTCCATGTACATAACAGAGATTTCATTTTTCCACTGACAGCTTAAATACCAAATAGCCTGAAAATTGAAACAGTAATTTCAGAAAGCTGCCACATGATATTTGATGAACTGAAATGGCTTCAGTGTCTTTTGGTCTGCTGATCCTCTGCAGAACCCCAGCCATAGTGATGGGACATTTGCATTAAAGACAGACACGGAAAAGTGATCTCATGTAGAAGCCTGAATCAAATAAAAAAAAAAAAAGAAAAAAAAAGAACATAACAGAGCTATAACTCCCAGGAAACATTATACCACCAGGATGCCACATTTAGGTAAATAATTATTTTCTTGAAGAGCCAAAAGTTCTTTAAGAACACGCACCAAAACTCCCAAACTCCCCCTTGACTTGGAAATCATTTTCACAAGCAGAAATAAATTGTCATTAGCTTAAAAAATATATCAATATTTCAAGTAAAAACTGGTTTGCCAAATGTGGAAAGTTCTCTGCCAAACTTATCCCTGTGCCTTGATCAAATTGAAGGAGGACAAAAACTTTCTGTCAGTGGTTTGGTGCCTTCATAAATGTGTCTTCTGGTCATATACAGTATTTTCCACTGAGCTGTATTACCCTTCCTGTAGACTAGATCTTCCAAGGATGTGGAAGGGAAGCTAGACATCATAGGAATTTACACTAATCAAAATTCTAAATAACTACTAAAAAAATTAAATAAATTAGAGGTATTAGAGTTCACCTGTACATGTATATACATCCTACAAAACGCACACCCATCCTATGCAAATTCTTCCTAGTAAAATCCAAGTTCTGTAAACAAACATCTCAACAGCATACAAAGGCAAACATTATAATGTGAGGTTTAAGTTTACCAGCTGATCAACGCTGAAAAAAGGGAGTTAATTAGTAGGTAGATCTTTTTGAAAACATCTTGTGTTGCCCTTTTTAAACCAATATAGTGTGTTTGTGCACAACATCTTATTTGAAGATGTTTAATAGAGAGAATACTCTCATTTCTTACCTTAAGGAATTCCTTTAAAGAACTAGAACATAAACACAAATCCCAAAGAAGTTCTTTGGTTAATTTAACAGAATCCTTTTAAATATAAGAAAATAGTAAGCATCACCTGAAATAACCAACTTCGCTGAAGGACAGTGTAAATTTAGACATGAGCTAATTACATGATTGTCTAAAAGTTCTCATGTGGACAATCTATATCCCTTAAAATCATTGCACAATTCCAAGCTATATTTACATCATTTAACAGCTAGGAGACAAAATCAACTGTGTTCTCATTTATTCTCCAGAAGTCTCAATGTTATTAACCCTCCTGAACTTAGGAACATTCAAGGTTTGTTCCGAACAAATATATGTGTGACGTTCTCTTAGTGAAAACATTGGTTCAACTGAGCAAATTGGTTCAAAACCCCAATATTTTTAGTGTACTGCTGCGAAGAGAAATGAGCTGGAATAGAAGCACCTGCTACATATCTGTAATCCCAGGTATCTTTAAAATCTTTGTGAATGTCTCTGAATCATTAAGTTATGATGCCATTTCAAAAACTATTATCACCTACAGAAGGCTGTAATTATGGGACTCTCATCACAGTGCCAGTCAATCAGTAATGTGAAGGCTGCAGTATCACATCTGGACATTGTGTAAAACAATGGAGCAAAACGAGAAAGCTTCTAACAACAGCAAATCTGTGATAGAAATGTAACTCTCTCTTAGATTTCAATCTGGATTCATGGTAAGATTTCATTGTGAGCAAATGAGCAGTGTTGCCTTATACATGCCCCAGACATGACAGTTTTGAGCCAAAAAACGTCATGACCGGGATGACAATAAAGAGCATGAACCTGAAACAGACTTTCTATTGAAGGGAAACACCCTTCTACTGATGGCTCCACCTCAAAGGATTTTCTTCAATGGTCTAAAAAGCTAACTGCTTAAGCTATCTTCTTTCTTTGCCCCAAGCATTTGTACTGGGTGGCCATTCCAGAAGCTTGTCACTGAGATAGCAGGAACTTCCTCCTAATTTCTGCACTTTATAAATTCATGGTAACCTTCCCTTTGGCTTCAATGGGTTTTCTACTGCTCTGATGCTACTTCATCTGAGGTGTTTATAAAGTTAGACGGTATTTCCCTGATCTTTGTTTTGCCAGATCAAATTAGTGAGACACCTTTTCCCCCTCACTCCATCCCCCACCCCATCATCCACACAATCCCTCTTTCATAAGGTTCTCTCCAAATTTGTCTTTGATCAGAACTCAACAGAGAACTGCATGCTCTTGCTGCACACTCTTGCTGCACCTCCCACAAATGTCAACAATACTTATAGGTCTGCAGAAATAGTCTAACAAACAGATTGTACCACCTGAGCTGCCATTTTCATGGTCTCACAATGTTAGTAGCCATTTGCGAGCCTGAAAATAACAGTCTCTCTTCTCAGTAAAGACCATGCATCACACTTTCAGAACATTAAAGCTCTCTGTTTTCCCTCTGAAGAATCTTCCAGACACAAAGTGAGCATCAGATGAAGGATAAAGCATGATAGTTAAATGAATTCAAAGGAACACGCTAAAATTTTTAAAGACGTTTCATAATTCAACTCAACATGTTCCAGAAAGCAATGTAGCGTCTTCATATATTAGAGGGACTAAGTTAGTAATGAATTATTTAAAAATTTAGTTAGTTTCCCTTGCTTCATCAACAAATGTTATTAAATTTTAATGAGTAAAAATCATGCAGTAAAACTAATGAATTTTGTTTTCCTGGGAAAATACAATAAAGAACAGTACCTTTTATTTTAAAGGAAATATGCATTTAGTATAGCTTGTTTTATAATATAATAAAAGGAAAATTATCATTTTTCATAGCTTTGGCATAATCTTACAGTTTGCAGTGAGGTCTAGAAAAACAATATCCTTAGGCAGCCGTCATGTAAACACTTGGTCACATAAGCAACCTTTCCAAGCAGAATCTCAATGGAAATAAAACCAGTGTGAAAAAAGTTAAGCAGCTTTTCACAAGTGTTTATCGGTCCAGTGTACTGTGTAGTGCCATCCCTTAGAAAAAAAAAAAAAACAAAATTTGATGACAAAATAACTGGCAGGACATTAAGCCATCTGTGGTGTACAAATGGATCAGATTTTAATATCCCCCCTCTAAATTACAGCAACCTTGGAACCAGAGCATGTGATAATCTGTAGGACATACTAGTAACTACGGGACTTGACATCAAATGGCACCATTGCCCTCCAGGTATTCCCTTCAGTTACTATTGCATAAAGGAAGCAGAAATATTAATTTTCTGGCAACCCTCCTAGACCAATCCTTTTCTTAGAAGGATTATGTGGAATAATGGCATTAAACTTCCCAGAAGCATTTGTGTGTTTGATGTTTATGCCTCCTTTGGACCATACCAAGTTCTTCCAAAGCTGTTCACACTGGCTATTGCAAATCATCAATGCTGCCAACTACTGCTCCCTGTGCCGGCCTTCTCATGTAGCCTTTGGCTTGACTTGTCTGGCCTCAGAGACTGGACTCATGCTCAGGCTTGACTTCCCCTTTGCAGTGGATGTCAGTGAAGGCTTCAACACCTGCTACAGAACAGCTGATGAGCTTTTATTTGGAAGAGAGCTGGTAGCAAGGGGGCATGGCATCTCCTGAAATTGTCAATCTCCGTGTACAAGAATTAGGGAACTTTGGAGAGATGGATGCTCAGAACACAATGCTAGCTTCTCAAGGACAGCTCAGGGTCACACCAGTAGGAGTGAGGCACCCGTTGAGGTCTGTGAGTACCTTTGCTGGGTAAGGGCACAGAGCATTGTAGAACCCTCACCTAGAGCAGCTGGCAAAGCCCTGGAAGAAACAGTGCAGTGCTCATATGGTGGAAGACACTGCAGCAACACGATCACAAGCCCTGCTGTATATCAGGACATTCACATTCAGGGAGCCCGAACACCTTATGGGGCGTTCAGGTACTTCAACTTCATGAACATTTTTAGTGTTCAAGTCAGTCATCAAGGGGAGTGGAAGCGGAGGAGACTTGCCATGATCCATCAACTCTCTCAGGACCCACTGATGAGGCCTGGGTGTTTCCAGAGCACCCACACCTACAAAGAGCATCCCATCGAGTGCTGTGAATGGAGTGTGGTGCATCAGCCAGGGTGTGGAGCAGCAGGTTGCATAAAGGGCAGGCAGCGGGGTGCACAGGCAGGGATGTCTCCCTACTAGCTCAGGAGGTGACTTCCATTAGTGGTCATCACACCTTTAGATGGAGCTTTGCCATGGTCTCCAGCTGGCAGAGAGTGGGGGAGTACAAGACAAGAGGGTATTCAACAGATGTGGACATATTCCAAGTTTCCACCCTCCCATGTTGTGATGGTATTAAACAAGGCATAACTATTACACAGCAATCAAAAAAAGATTAACAGAATCATGAGACATGTATTTACATTAATTTGAATGATAAAACACAAAACATACTTTAATTTCAAAATAAATATATGATTAACTCAAGTCACTCTTTCATATATTATTTTATATAACTGCTTTTTAAAATCATTTGAAATAATTTCTGAGAAGTCTCCTGCTTCCATCACCCTGTGAATTTCCCTTAGGTGTGATTTTTTGATTGCAAACATCAAAGATAATAGTGAAATCACTAAAAAAACCCCAAAACACCAAAACAAACTCCTCAGCATATAGTAAAGAAAGCCTGAATGTAGTACTAATTTTCATATAAAAGAGAAAAAAATGATTAAGTGGTTTTTTGAAGACTGAGATGTGGAAGCTCCTGAGCACTTAACACCAGGAGATTCTGCTTGATGGAAAACAGTGGAAAAAAAGGACTGGTCTAGGAGAGCTTCCCTTATGAGGAGCTGGCCCCAAGATTACACCTGTGACAGGTTCACTCAGGAAGATACCCTGGTCAGACTCTCTATTGCCTGCCTCAGAGCAGTCATTCACTCTGGCACAAAGGGAGAGGCAAGGGTAGCAGAGAACTAAGCTCAGCTACTGGGAGAGAAGCAGAAGGTTTGCTTCTCTCCCAGTAGCTGAGCCAAGAAAAGAGTTGTTGAAAGTCCAGTGGTCTTTGTGAAACTATGTGGGACTCCCTTCTGGTAGCCTTTATAGTACTGGCTGAAAAGCACCCCTACGCAGGAAAGTGTCAGGAATACATGTCAGGTCTCCTGGCCCCACAGCATCTCACAGGACAGATAGTATGCTCTGTGACAGGAAGAGAATTTCCACCTTTTTCAGCCAAACAAGCTTTGTTATGGGGGCTGGGTCTGGAAGCAAATAGTGATAGCCTGACCCCTTTTACAGGAATGAGAGACAGAAATTACCTGGGAATATGCAGCAAAGCCAGCACAGGAAAGTGAGCTGCCCAAGGCTTGGCAATGAGATAAGCCACAAAAAGGCCCTGCAGAAACTTTAAGCAAGAGACTGATACAGGATGACCAGTATACAAGCCCCCAGAGCACTCTGAACTTTCTGTTACCAAATACCCTTCCAACTCCTCTTGTGAAAGAAGCAGAAAAAAAGCAACTTGTTTCTAAACAATTTTATTTAGTATTCCCCACTCAAGATCAACAACGTTAATGAAGGAGCATCTTTTCTTCTCTGTTTTTCCCCTGGTTCCTACCTAGCAGTCTCAAAAACAAGTTACTTTGTTTAGAACTGAACTTCAAGCCAGTCTGTGTGAGAAGCATCTAGCCTTTTCTCCATGCTATGAATAAAGACAAGCAACCATGTATGGTGGTGTGCTACAGTAATTCACAAAAGCAGATGTTTCACAACCTACACCGATGGTATCACTGTCATCAGTCTCCCCTTGCAGCAGACTGTATCTCAGCTGGAAACGTCTAGAAAAGAGATAGGTGGAGGGTTAAGGCAGAAATCCCAAGAAATATGCACGTTGCTTTTGTATTATCTCAGTTTTTCCTATCTGTAAATGGCTAATATTTTTTTTTAGCAAAGAAATTACCCTAATTGAACATGTTTTCATTTGAAAACAAGCTGTGAAGCTTGAGGCTGAAGTCCTCCAGAGAAAATGCCCCATGATTTATGTCAGTGCTATAAGAACTAGAAGCAATTTACAAAGTTGTACACAAATAATGTAGAGCGAGAACAGCCCAGGATGAAACCATTGAAAGAAATTAAATGAAGTTCCCTTAATAGTTCTGCATATAGAGGAAAGTACTGTAATTTGAATTATTTACCAGAACTTGTGATACTGCAGAACCACCTCAAATCAGCAAGAATTTCAAGTCCTGGGACAGTTCTGATACCACCAATTCCATAACAATCCCTGCCTCCCCCAAAAGGTATTAAAGCCTATGAATATGCAAGACAACATTGTAATGCATAGAATGGTATATCAATTGTAATACAAAGCACCAAGTTTGCTGAGATAAAGCTTGAATGCAAACCCTACTCTAGTTCAAGGGACGCCAGCAGAAATTGATTTATGTGAACTTAAAAAAACAAACAAACAAGCAACAGAGACAGGGACAATTTCTGGTCGCATCTCTCCTGATGAACACATGCTTTCAGCGTTAGTGTGTTGTACAACACTTTTCTACGACAAGTAAATTAACTTAAAAGAAAATACTCAATATTTGAAGACTGTACTGAGGAAATAGGGATACTGATGACTCCATCCAAAGTCTCAGCTGAACAGTTGTTTATTCAATCACAACCTGTCCTAATTACCCCACTGTCAAAGCAACATATGAGACAGGAAATAAACACCTTATTTGAATGTGAGTTGATCATATCTATACCTTGGGAGTACTTTTTTTTTTCCTTCAAGAAGAAGAAAAAGAAAGAAAAGCACTGATGAGAAGAGATTTTAGAAAGTGAACCAGGGCCTTCCAGTTTACACAGATTCCTTGTGTAATGGCAAGCATTTCAAAACCTGTGCCGGAGAGATAAAGGGAGAAAATAGCAGATGAAGACAAAGCTCAGATTCTCCCAAGCCTGTAAGTCATTAAATACTTTAAGCATCTGGATCTCAAAGACAGTCCTGAGGCTATAGAGAAAAAATGTGCATCAAACCTAGCTCACATAAACATTGTGTAGCTTTTAGGGGAAAAAAATATACAAATGTTTCTGTTTCAATGACTTTTCCTTCATCATTTTCTGTGTGCCAGTCAAGCATCAAAGACTCCAGAACACTTTAACATCAGTTGGTCTTCTATGCTCCCTTAAAACAGCATATTGTGAAGTAGGCAGACAATGAAAAGAGAGAGCATCAAAGTCAGTGCCTTACAGCCAGGTAAGAATAACTGATTGTTGAATATGTAATTCTATTTCAAAGAATACATGCCTAGAAATGTGATCTTCTGAGTAGGCAGCATTCTACGTATTCTAAGTGGGATTACTTTTGGCAAGATGTACTTGAGTACGTGTCCAGTTCTAAAAACCATTATTCACAAGTACAGTTCAGTTAATAGGATAAGAAGTGGAGGGGAGGGAAATAAAACCCTCATTAGCTGGAATGACAGATTCTAACTAATGGTTACAGCTTCTGAGGCTTTCTCTGGATTTCCTTAAAGTCCTATCTGAGTTTGCCTGTGCCTGTTTAATTATCAAGAAAGACAAATTTGGAAACACAATAGAAATTCATTTTACTTCATATCATTTATATGCTAGGCCACATACAGCCTATATCTGCCCAACAATATTGAAAAGCATGCACACTAAGTGTTGGAGTCAGGTGTACATTAAAGCAAAACCTACACTTCTCTAACGGATCTCTTACAGAAGGAATGAACGGAGCAAGTATTTAACCTCAAACAGAAGAGTCTTCCCAGACTGACTATATGGTTCATTCAACACTGCAAGTAGGCCAAGCTGAGAATTTAGCCTTTCATAATACAGAGAATCCAGTGATAAGGTTACAAATACTGAACTGTGTTTTTTAAACAGAGAACAGTAATTAGGCAAGCAGCCTTTAATGCCCATTAGAAAGCTGTTGGATACAGAAAAGTATCTAACTTTCTTCCCTAATTTCTCCAACAAACAGCACGAGATGACATTATCAGGCCTACTGAGCAGTTTCCCCCAGAGGCCAGGGCTCATTTTGACCAGAAGCCTGGAATGATTTTATTCAACATCTCTGGTTTAGAAGCAGTCTGCCAAACATGGCAGTCTGAGCTTCAAAACTTGTTCAAGCATAGCATTGTGACAAAGCGAAAATCAGAGCAAACCCACAAATTATTGCAGGTTTGTGCCCTCACCCTAAGTTACTGCAACCAGTACCACAAAAGAAATCCTTCTGGACTATACTTGCATAGAGCAATGAAATATATTTATCATCTGATAGCTAGACAATTCAGAAACAACATAAGCCAAGATTGTGAAGTACAGTAAAGTGTTTAGATCAGTATATAGTAGAGTTACTTCAAAATATGTAATATAAAAAACTTCTGTTCAAAATGCCACCATAAGGCAGGCCTTCCTCTTCTTATAATTACATATTTATAGGATTCTCATCCATATTTTCCCCAAACTTCTTGTTTATTTTATTTGCTTTGGGTTTTTTTTTTTGAGGGTTTGGGGGTTTGTGGGTTTTTTCTCTTTCTTTCTTCTGCAATGATACATCACTTTTATTCTAGTGAATGCTAATCCTTTGCCTAATTTGAGAGTTAAAAAAAAGTGGTCTCATTTCTAAACCCTAGAGTAACCAGCAACTCCTGCAGAGTAACTCTTAGAGCACAACAGAATTTTGCATAAAAATCAGTCTGGATCCATTTAGAACTTGGAGGTAATTAAGGTGTTTAGTCTTATTCACTCATAGAATGAATATTAACAATAGAGGTGAGCTCTGACCATGGCCAAACAATCAGAAAATGTAGGCATTTCTGAAAACAAAACCCAGTAAATTCCAGAATGACAGCTTTTTGCAAGCACCACTTTCCAAGTAACTATGTAAAATCTACATATTCTGAGATACTCATGGTTAAAAATTTGATTTTCTCTTCTCCAGTTAATTCCAGAATTACAGGCAAAAAAAGTACCGAGACTGACCACCCTCTTAATACCTGCAAAGCAAGTAAAACCTAATGGAGATTTGGCATCTAGCCATTTCACATGCCACTATTATCATTATTATTTATCTTACAGCAGTGTTCTGGAGACTAACTCTCTCCTCCTTCTATAATACAGCAATTAGCAGTTGCTGATAATACAGCAATTAGCAGTTGCTGATGCATTTAAGCTAATATCCCTCAGGCTCACAAGAGTAAGGGCTAACTGATGGGTATTTTCAGTGAGGCAGTCCTCACTTTGGGATCTTGCTCCTCTCCTAAGTGAAATATAATTCAGACCTGACCTCAGAATAGGTATAAAAGTTAGTGACACATTTATTCTGGAGTTTCTCTAAGAAAGGTTTATGGGCTAAAGATTAGTGCTGGTCTGTATGACAGGTATGGGTTTTAAAACAATCATCCATGCTTCTAAGGTTCTTTCAAGACACTAAGTTCACTGCTACTACCATGTTTTTAAGAAGTATATGTACTACTCTAGTTGCAAGCTGACTCACCTGTGGGAACTACACTTAAGAGGTTAAAATCACAGGTGTCCACTTATCTCTTCTCCACAAATATTGTCAATGGAGATCTGCAGTACTGGTATGAAAAGCAGTCAAAGGAGGGAGCTTTACAGCAGCAAAACAATCTTGTTTTGTACAGAGAATATGGCATAAACAGATACTATCTGTACAGACTTTGAAGACCATGGTGCCCAGAGTGAGACCTTTTGTCATTCGTCCAGTTGCAGGAGACCAATAACATTCAACAAGGCTACATGTCAGGTCCTGCAGCTGGATCTCAACAAACCCATGAAACACTACAGACTGGGGGAAGAGTGTCTGGAAAGCTGCATGGTAGAAGAGAACCTGGGGGTGTTGGTCAACAGCTCATATTCATGAGCCAGCAGTGTGCCCAGGTGGCCAAGAAGGTTTGTATCAGAACAGCGCAGCCAGTAGATCTAGGAAAGTGATTGTCCTCTTCTACTCATCACAGTGAGGCCACGTTTCTGATACTGTGTTCAGTTTTGGGCCCCTCACTACCACACAGACATTGAGGTGCTGGCACATACCCAGAGAAGGAGAACAAAGCTGGTGAAGGATCTAGAGCACAGGTGTAATAAGGAGTACCAACTGAGGGATCTGGGAATTTTTAGTCTGGAGAAAAGTATGCTGAGGGGAGACCTGATTATTCTCTATAATTACCTGAAAGGAGGTTGTAGTCAGGTAGGTGTTAGTCTCTTCTCCCAAGTACAAGTGATAGGGCAAGAAGAAATTACTTCAAGTTGCATCAGGGAATGTTTAGATTAGGTATTATGAAAAATTTCTTCATGGGAAGTGTTGTTAAACATTGGAACAGGTAACTGAGTCAGCATCCCTTAAGGTATTTAAAAGATACATAGATGTGGTGATGAGGGAAACAGTTTACTGGTTGGATTTAACACTGTTGGAATTGATGATCTTAAATACCTTTTCCAAACAAAATGTTTATATGATCCATATTTAAAATTTGGAAGAGGAGTGTGTTACAATTATTTTTATTATAGATGAATGACCTCTGCCTGCAGTGGTCTGCAATAAAGCAGACCTTAGAGGTGAACAGACTCATGAAAATCAGACTTCTTCCAGAAGACTAATCTGAAAGGTAACTAGGTTTTTTGGGGGGGTTTGGTTTTTTTTCTTTTCTCCTTTCTTTCTCTTAACAGTCAAAACTATAGCAATATTTGCTTTCAGCAGGCCCAAGGGAGCAGTCTTGTACTTTAGGTGAAGTTAAAATGACACTGCTGGGGAAAATTTCACCTTAGTAATATAGATCTTACTAAATTGCCTTTAACACAGTTACCGAAGTTATTTAGAGAAACTTCACTGATAGTTTACTGTGACAGAAAGAGCTATAAAACCCAAAACCTCTGTATGAAGACCCATACCTCTCTTGACAAAGACATTTAAAGAAATCAATTCTAATTTCTTTCTGAAGCTCATATTTTATCAAAGGAGTACACAGCCACAGGCTCAGTTTTCCTCTTTGTTTTTCAGTATTATATGTACTGTCCCTGATGCATTTATTTATTGTGCTTTGAAGAGAGAGCAGAAGATAGAATGGTTCTGATATACCAATAGAAAATATTTTCCCAGGGATATATCCATGTACACTTCCCACTGACGTTGGATAAGGCATCAAATGCCCGCACTGTTTGGCAATTAATCCATAAGTCTTGATATGAAGACAACATCACTAAGAACATATACAGACATATATTCTCAATTCCTTGTCTTTCATCACGCAGTGCAGAAAAAATATATTCTTCATATTTGTAAGTGACTTTTGAACTTGGAAACACAATCTCTTATGTCATACATATATAAAATTCCCACAGCAGCAAAAAAAACCACTCTACCTTGTTGCAGTTTAGCCCTAGCATGCAACTACTCAATCACCCCCTCCTTTATCCCTCCCTGTTGGGATGGGGAGGAGAATGGTCAGACCAAAGCAATCCTCATGGGTTGGGATAAGGACGGTTTGCTGGAGCAACAAAGGAGAGAGAGGAATAACAACAACAGGTGATACATCTGAGGATGTACATTATCTTTTGTAGAATATTTTATGCCACAGCAACAACCCAGGAGATTCCGCCTTAGGTTAGTTTAAACAAACAGTTTTACCATCACCTGCATGCAACACACAATGCTGGGAAGGTGCTTTTATTTGAAGAGATGTTCAAAGGCTTTATACAAAGCAGCTGCCTCTGAGAGTTTTCTTGGTGGAATAACTGAAGCACAGAGTAAAGATGAGGTACCCATCTACTCAGTACCACAGTAGTAAGGCCAGGAATTGATCTCAGATCCTGAAATCCAGTGTTCCTTCTATTAGTTTAGCATGCAGTTTCTCCAGCTAAGAGCTTCAAACAGGTTGCTGATTTCTCATATCAAGACCCTGGAGAGTTTAAGGGAGCAGAACCAGATAGTATACCCACAATTACCAGAAATATCTGGTTACCAGGTACACAGTTTAAAAAAAAAAACCAAAACAACACAAAGGATATTCCCTTACTCTTGGCAATATCTACACTTGCCCTCAAGGCCTTTCACCCAAGTCCTAGAGGAGCTCCCCTCCATCACAAATTATACTGGGACACATGGTCTTGCATTTTAATTATGCTCTGCAACTACAACTGCTCTAGCAACACCTAGGTCAAGAAGATATATGCCTTCAGCTACCTACAGCTGGTGAAGATTCCTTGGAGTTAAACTCCAGCAAATATCACATTTTCCACACTGTCCTCCCACAAGTCAGATCTAAGGCAAAGTACAGTACCTATTACTATCTCTTGCTTTTCCTCACACCACAAAGAAACAACCTGCAAAGAAACTAACCTTTGGTAGTTAATTGGGGAGGGGGGGGGGGGAATTAAAAAACCAACAAAGTAGAATCATCATTTCTTTGGCATTTTGTTCTTCAGATTCCCCCATCCAGGGCCTTTTTACAGCCTTTGAGATTGCTATCTCCGAATTGGCCTCCTCAAGTATGTATTAGCTACAAAAATTTTGACATGGTACTTCAATACATACCTTCTTTGAGATAAATGGCCAATTAATAACATCTCTTCATTCAATGTAGTCTCTTCTACCTTTAGTATCCATGCTTAGTCTGGCTTCCTGGATTGTCTTAGAGACCATAATGCATTATCAGGCCTCTCACAGAGAATCACTGCTCTGTCATACCAATATTTTCTTGTATCCAGCAATCATATAAATATTCTCACCAATGACTCTAGAATCTTCATTTAAACTTAGCTTCTATTTGTACAATATTTCTTTATAGCTTTACACCATCAACACACAGCAGGACTGAAAAATGCCCTTAATGACATGGACATGTCTGTTAATTTTCTGTGTGTACCTATCTATACAGACGTCTATATAGATATGTCTCCACATGCAAACAGATATGAAACACTTCCTATTTTAGTGGTTTTATGTTACAAAATAAAACTTATTTAATGTGTCTGACTTCCACACAAAAATACTAATAGAAAGAACTCATACAGTTGTGAACTTAAACTCCTTCAGAGTCTCTGAACTGTTGACAGTATTCAGGACACAGAAGACAGGCAACTCAACCCAGTCCAGTAACATCAGGAAATATTTTGAAGCATTTAAGCACTTTGATTTCCTGGGTTGGTTTGTTGTTGTTGGGGAGTGTGTGTGTGTGTGTGTGTGTGTGTTTGTGTGTTAGCTCAATTCTGCCCTATACTAGACCAGGAACAAACCACCACAGGAGCATCTGAGTAATAGCTTAGGAAGTTGCTGCCATCTCTTGCATGATCCCTATTCATGACCTAGTGACACCCAGTATCTGGATGAGTACAGACTTAAAGGAGTACTGCACTGCACCTCTGAGGCAGCCTACAATGATTCGGTCCTTCTCATTCAGTCCACTACACATACAGTTGTGCTGCCCTTCCATAGAAACCAGAGATAATTAAAACAGTTAATCAGAGGATTTATAATGGAAGGACAATGATGTGGGTATGGATTTTAAAAATAATAAATCTGATACATAACATGGACAACAAAGTTTCTATGTTAAAGGAGAGTATGCTGTTTGTCCACACTCGGGCATGGCCACAGACTTGTCATCTTGCCAGTTATACCCCATAAGACCCTCAGGTGTAGTGTAAAGCCAGCTAGTGACACTCAAAAATGCACTGAACTCCCCTGAAAACCAGCCAGATGGATGCACAGATCCTATAAAATTTGCAAATTTAAGCATGAACACTCTTCTGCATTCTGAAAAATCAAAAGCCTTGTGTGTGTGCCCATCTGCCCCATTTTAACTATGCTTTTACAGGATGGACAAGTAATGAATCTGCTCAGAGTTAATTAAAGCCATAAATATTGCATTACTGCATGGGAGGGAAAAACAAGTGGAAAGCTGTCTAGCATACTGGTACGTGTAACCCTTTCCACAGTAATTGCATAAACCTGGAGATCAGCACATGCACAGTGCAACAGCCATCACAGAAGTTGAGGAAGACTTGCCACTGTCACTACAAAGGTGGTAATGATCCATCTTAGCAGAGCTATCTGAAAGCAGACTGATCTCTGGCCCATTCAGTGACATATCAGAAACTTGCTGGGGAATATGCATGATACAGAACTCTTGAAGCTCACATTCAAATTAAGAGCAACACTAAATGTGCTCCTGATTATTTAGGGATAAAATAGCTTATTGGTTTGGGTTTGTTTTTTGTTTTTTTTTTTTTGAAAGCAGAGGAAACTGATTTATTCAACCGACTGTCAAACTTCTATTCTCCCTCAATAAGGATTATTGAAGTATTTGCACACAAATTTGGCCCCATACATTTTCTGAGTATTCTATTAATGAAAATGATGGATGAAAACATCAGATTACTACTTCAGAATTAGGGAGTTACCACTATCTGTATTTCATGTAGACAGTAGTATCCCAGGTACAATCTTATTCAGTACTGTCTTTGTAATTTGATTTCAGGAAGGAAAAGGAAAAGCAGTTACATGAAGGACTTGCTTCATAACGCAGTGGACATAAATATTGTCATGATTTTGCTCCAGCCAGCAGCTAAGCACCATGTAACCACTTGCTCCCCCTCCCTGAGAGGGGTGGGGGAAAATCAGAAGAATAAAAATGAGAAGATTCATGCGTTGACATAAAATAGTTTAATAAGTGAAGGAAAAGCTGTGCATGCAAGAAAACAAAACCAGGAATTCATTCACCACTTCCCATTGCCAGGCAACCATTCAGCTGCCTTCAGGAAAGCTGGGCTCCATCACATGCAATATTTACTCAGGAAAACAAATTCCACCACTCCAAATGTCATATTCTGTCCCATCCATCCCCTGTCCCCCTTCTTCCTTTTTCCCCCCAGTTTTATATGCTGAGCATGTCATCATATGGTATGGTTTATCCCTTTGGTCAGTTTGGGTCAGCTGTCCTGGCTGTGTCCCCACCCAGCTTCCTGTGCATCCCCCCCCACTTGTGGGGTGATGTATCCTGGCAGAATTGAATTTAAAACTATATAAGCACTGCTCAGCAGCAACTGAATCATCTCTATGTTATCAACACTACTTCCAGCATGAATCCAAAACACAGCCCAATATGAGGTACTATGAAAAAAAATAACTCTAGCCAAACCCAGCACACAGGTGTGCATCTTTTGAGCAAAAATAACATCACTCAAACTCAGAAGCTGCACCCTTCTCATCAATAGTTCAGTTTAACATGGAAATACTGACTACAAGAAACTCTGGTTAACAATATTTTACTGCTGATGTATTTGCCCGAAGAACTTTCACCCTTCGAGAGAGTACCAACAGCACAACATGGGTACTAAATAATGAATCCAGGCTCTGTAAGGGAGGATAGGAGGGAGGACTGAAATAACTAGCTGAGTCAGGACAGCTGCATTCACCTCATCTCTAAGTTCAAGAGGATACCACAATTCAGCTAGAGATGTTTTGTGCAAATCAGGCACAAGATACTGGCAGACTACTGCAGCAGGGTAGTACCTGAAATAAGGGCACATAGGCATAAGAGTCAAAAAAGGTCATAAGGTCAAAAAACAGGCATAAGGTCAAAAAATTCTACTCTCATCCCTTCATGGCTATACAAATGGAAGCAATCACCACAAAATGCAGGGGCAAAATAGCAGTAACATTCAGAGTTCCATTGTGTTAAAGGGTCACATCATTACTTTCAAATATTTTGTGGTTTTGTTTTTTCTTAAGCAAGCAAATACAATGCTTCCAGTTTTCAGTATAAAAGACAGATAAATGCCTTTTGGCTAAAGCTTTGAATCTGACTTGTAACTGCAACTAACAAATCCATTTTGGTAATATTTTACCCTTCCTTAGTTTTCAGGGTAATTTCAAGGAAACAGGATTCCCTCTCTGACAGACAGATCCACCAACTCGGAGTCACTTTAGAGAACATGCCTGACCTTGGCTTTTTCTTGTACAATTTCCTATTGGAGACAATATCAGAGTCTTCTGTGGGAGGATTTACGAGTCTGTATCTGTTTGCTGATCCCTAATAAACAGAGACTCAAACTCTAAGCTTGGCATCTCTTCCAGATTGCTTTTCTGTGTCAACTCATGTCATATACAGAAAGACCTAGTTCCTTTTTTAGCTTCCAGACAGCTCTTGGCCTCAGAGCTCTCACACTGATGAACTGGCCCCATCCAATTTACTTACTTTCTGTTAACAATCAAAGTCCAAAGCCAGCTTACTGAGCCTGCCTTCAGGTGGAGAATTGTGTCTGACAGGATCAACATACTTGGCTATTCTCCCATAGAAGCTTCAAGCATATCTAGCATGAAAAGACAGGTGAGGGAAAAGCATATTCATCATACTCAGCCTAACACACGAGGGAATTACAAGACTAGATCCTCTCTCCTCACTGAAATGGTGAAAGATACAGAGACGGTATTTTTTACACAGAATCACAGAATGTTAGAAGTTGGAAGGGACCTTGATAGATCATGTAGTCCAACCCCCCTGCCTGAGCAGGATCACCTAGATTAAATCACACAGGAACGTGCCCCGATTGGTCTTGAATGTCTCCAGAGAAGGAGACTCCACAACCTCTCTGGGCAGCCTGTTCCAGTGATCTGTCACCCTGACAGTGAAAAAGTTCCTCCTTATATTAAGATGGAACTTTCTGTGTTCCAGCTTGGAACCATTTGCCCTTGGCCTCACTGGTCATCACTGAGAAGAGCCTGGGTCCACCTTCCTGACACTCACCCTTAACATATTTATAGATTTTCATCTGCACCTCCTCTACAACACCACCATGCAGATATTTGCCCATTAACACCCACTTTTTCAAGATCTTTCTGTAACTGGCTGTCCTGAGCTACAAAGAAAGGTGCTGTTTGCAGCATTTGGTATGCTGCTGTGCACCAGCTCCTTGTAGCCATGCTGCACCCAACTCTTTCTCAGGAAGGATCTCAGCCAGTTACTGCCAATGGTACAGAATTAATTATCAAACAACATGCATGATCCAAAGCTCATACAGATAACTGTCATGCCTGACCCCTTTAGTGGGGTGCATATCATGACACGTGAGACTGTAGAAAACATGTAACCAGACCTTGGATGTGGCATAGCTATTACTTCTAGGAAAATACTCATACAGTTACATGAAGGTACTTCAGCCTTTGCCTGTTTCTCCAGAGCAGACCCCTTGCCGAAGCCACTGCTTGTAGAAGGTATTTGTAAGTGCAAAGAATTAAATTTAAAAGGACACAAGAAAAGCCTCAGAAGTATAATAGTATTTATCCACAATCTTCATCCCTTTCATCCCTTCATTTCTGTTTTCCAAAACTTTCCTCTAATTTTAAGATTTACGGAAAAAAAAATCATATTGCTTGCTTTAATGCCATATATGTTTGACTACTCAGAACTATCCAAATTTTATCCTGAAGAAAGACTTTCTAAAATATTAATTCCTGCTACTGTCAAAAAGTATCAGTCTCATGGCTGTCCATTATATTTTTTCTAGCATAACAAATGTGGTGGATTGACCAGGGAGGCCAAGTGCCCACCAAAGCTATTCTGTCACTCCCCCTCCTCAACAGAACAGGAGAGGAAAGACATAACAAAAGGCTCTTATGCCAAGATAAAGACAAGGAGAAATCACTCACCGGTTACTGTCATGGGCAAAACAGACTCAAACTAGAAAGGATTCCAATAATTTATTACTAAGAAAATCAGAGTAGGATAATGAGATATAAACCCATCTTAAAACACTTCCCCCCATCCCTCTCTTCTTTTCAGGCTCAACTCCTGAATTCTCTACCTACTCCCCCTCAACAGCACAGGGGAATGGGGAATGGAGGTTGTGGTCAGTTCATCAGATGTTGTCTCTGCTGCTTCTTCCTCTTCAGGGTGAGGACTCCTCACACTCTTCCCTTGCTCCAGCATTGGTTCCCTCTCATGGGAGACAGTCCTCCATAAACCTCTCCAATGAGTCCTTCCTACAGGCTGCAGTTCTTCATGAACTGCTCCAGTGTGGGTCTCTTCCACAGGGCATAGACCTTCAGGAACAGACTGATCCACTATGGGTCCCCCAGGGACATAAAGACAGTTCTAATTAATAATAAACATATCTATGATGTCATGACTACAGGATGATTACAAAAGTAGATCATTGCCAGGACATCAAAACATTTTCAATTGCTCCCTGCCTCCACCCCCCTAGGAGCACCATCTCAAACAGTTTTCTCTATAAGTTCTCTGATTTTTTTCCCCTCCACATAGACTCTTGGCCACACCAGACAGTCCAATTCTTCCACTGGGGAATATGAGTTAGCACTGAAGAGTGGCCTTGTATGTAACAAGTTACTTTTGATCCAGTGACATGTCAAGGAACTTCAGCCATCAGAAGGATCTGATTATTAGTAGATTTCCAGGTTTAATCTAGGATTTTAACTTGGGTTGGCAGCTAAAGACCTTGGTAGCTAATTTTCCCCATCCCAAATGCTTTTCTTCAAATAGGCATAACAGCCCTGAATACTTACTATCTGAGGTTTGTTGGAGATCTCTATCATGAGCACTTATGTATAAATAATTCAGGGCAAATTAAAGAGATACAACAGTGGAGTTAAATATTTCCTCACCAGATGAATTCATAACAGCGTAAGCTCCTTCACCTGCCTATTAGTACTGCAGACCTCTAGTTGATAAAAAAAGCAGTCCTGTGGAAATTAAAATCTGGATAAGAGGATCATTGATCCTATGGAGTCAAAGAACAAGACTAACACAGCCTAAAAACCAACAGCAAGCAAAAAAACCCAAAAACATTCTAAACCCCACTAAGTTTTTGCAAGATGAGAAATAAAAGCTGAAGAGACCATCTTTGGCAACCCTGAAACTCAGGATCCATAATATGCAGTTTGTCAGGGAGGAGTTTCTGCAC
>VXBZ01008644.1:72291-98772 GCA_013399135.1 Heliornis fulica | reverse complement strand
CAAAGATGTTGAATAGGGCCGGGCCCAAGACGGACCCCTGAGGGACGCCACTCGTGACCGGTCTCCATTTGGACATTGAGCCGTTGACCACCACTCTCTGAGTGCAGCCATTCAGCCAGTTCCTTATCCCCCGAGTGGTCCATCCGTCAAACCCATGCCTCTCCAGTTTAGAGAGAAGAATGTCGTGCGGGACAGTGTCAAAGGCTTTGCACTAGTCCAGGTAGATGACATCCATTGGTCGTCCCTTATCCACCGATGCTGTCATATATTCTATGCAAGTCATTTCTGCAACCATCTGTCCCATTTGGCAACTAGGTGGCCTTATACTAACTCACAACATGTTGTTTAGTCTTGTTAATTTTAATTCTTCTTGTGTTTCATTTGCAGGAAGTACTAAGGAAGAACATTTGAAGATGCAAAATGATCATGTTGTTATTTTTAGAAATAACACAAAGACTTGATTCTGTTATTGTTTCTGACTGGTTGTACCATTCACAGTAGTTAATGTAGTAATACCAAAGGTACTTGGGGAGTTCTAACTGAACACCAACCTAACTAGATTGGGGGGATTAGTGAGATGAGATTTATCTTGCTGTCTTCAAAGAAGCAGAAGTAAAAAAAAGACACAACTGCTACAACATTTTATCATTCAACTCTTTTTTGAATGTCACAGACCAGGGACATGACATGTTTCACTGTCAGCCTATGGATTGCACTGTCCTCAAAAATAATACTCCTCTGCATGATACCTGTACAAGCTCATATCTTAGAGAGAAGACTTTCTTAGTTGAGGCTTTGCTGTGTCTCCACTAATATATTTCCTACCAAAATCTGAATTCTACTGTCTAAAAAATATCCAGTACAGGTAAAATGGGAGTCCTACTGATGCCGCTTAAAACACAAAAGATGCTCTAGCTACCCTGCAATCCCCCTCTTCCATTACTCACCAGTTTTTAATAAAGCAAGCTATTTGCCTGCAACACCATAACACATGCAAATTCCTACTCAGGAAGGTACCAGTAGCAGGCACTGTTATATGGCCTATATGCCTCTAATTACAAAAGAAAAGAATTAACCCCATATGGAACAAACTCTCTTACCATTGCTGACAAGAGTGCTTAACACACCAGGAGATGATTGATAAATGGAGGTCACCAGTAACTGAATGGCAGTTTGTAGTATTTGATTAGATGTTCTTGCATAGGACTGTGGCTGGTTACGTTTCACTGCTCAGGCCCATGGGGAAAGTAGAGATCAAGGAAAGCCAGTCATGTGGGAAAAGAATGATTTAAGTTTTGTGTAATCAAAAGGTGGAGAAGTTAATGCAGGATATTTCCCAAGCTATTTCTACTGCAATTTCAATTTTCAGAAAAGTTTTCATCTTAATATACATTTATTTATATTATATTAGATATACTTTGTTACAGAAGACCATCACTGGCTCTGTGTATGATTTATAAATTCCATGTATCTGATTCTTGAAACACCTATCCAGCAGCATATATGATAATGACACCTCTGTACAGATAGCTATGGACACTGCTGCTAAGTAAACGAATGGTATAGACTATTCACTCTCCTCAATCTCTGTTTCAGTAAATCAGGAAAACAAACAAAAAGTCAATATTCATGATAACTTAATTATTCAAAGCACACAATAGCATTTCCCTTTGAGCAATAAAAGCAGCAAAAGATTATTATCCATGTCCTGGTCAGACCTTTCAGATCCTGATCCTGATAAGGATCTTGCAGCAAATGTAACTCTCACCACCCCACTCCATCACTCCCACCCCCAAGCAGAGGCAGTAAGTGACTGGAACCCTACTCTGTGACTTAGCATCCCCTAGGTATCCCAAGTGGTGCTTTTACCTAAGCAGTTCAGCAAGCATTTCTTTCCATCCTGGTCTGCACATACTCTAAATTACTGTCATATAAAAAGTCCTCAGGATAGGTGTAGATATCCATATTCACAAAAATAAAAAATAGTCTACACTCAGTCTACCTCAAAAAACAGTGACGTCGCTAGGGCTAAGAATATTTCAGTCTGGAATTAGAGCAAAGTCAGAATAATCACACAAATGGTTACCAAGATTCAACCACAGCAAGCAGACACTTTTAAAGTCACTGTAACTCAATTATGTTCATCTGAGAACTCCTACTTTCAGGAATGGAGTTGTAAAGGAGATGAAAAAGAATATTTGTAAGGAATAAGCCATCTTTACCAGCCAGAGATCAAAGCCAACAGTGAATCAGCACTCATTTCATCAGGCCCCTGGAGCAGATTTCTCTCTACTCTGGTTACAGCATATCAAATGCCCTACAGCTTTCCATACAAGTTGGAGCCATTTTGCCTTTCACCAACTTGATTAGTAATTCAGGGTGGGAACAAGATGAGCTAGATTTTATTTAATCTCTAAGATGTATAAGTATATTGGAAACATTCAATTCCCTCTTCTAACATCAATAGTTACCTGGGGTATTACAAAAACCTTTAAAACAAACAGGTCTCATTAGTGTATAAGCAACAGTGGCAACGCAATGATGCAATACAGTTTCAGGTAAAAAAAATTAACAGTTGAAGCAGAAGACCAGCAGCATTCTTACTTCAATGGTGCAGCTAAGTACATTCCTCTTGTCCATAATCGGAGCAATATATTCATATGCTGAAACAAAACAGGCTACTGAGTGTTGGGGCCCGAGCAGCTTTGCCTGAGATATACTTGGTGTGGGCAGTCAGGCAGCAGTAACCAAGGTCAGTGAAAGAGGGAAGTTGCTGATGTGGCAACTAAGTTGGGGAAGTTTCAAGAAAGGAGGATACCTGTCTGAATAGGGGTGTAGCTATAGAAGACAAGGTAGCCAATCAGCTTACTTGTGATGCGTGTGTGGAGTGTGTACGGGAATGGTTTCCTATATAATGTCATGGAGTTTGCTAATAAAGTGGAATGATTCTGCATCATATTGATGTGTCTGGTCATTCTCGGCCCGCATGGGACTAAAAGACCCCGGCAATTGAGTCTTGTTGAAACCTCTCACTACACTAACACACGTAACTGATGTTTGACAGATTGGGTTCCAAAACTCAGTAACACAATATATTGATTTCAGAATTAAATTTGGGCATAATTCACTAATATGCTCCTAGACATACAATTCAGGTTAGAAATTAAGGTCAGTAATTGACCCTATGCTTCACAGTTTGATGCTTCTTAGCTGTCTTTTCTACATCAGTCCTTCAACATGACAGATTTCAATCACTGAAATATTTCCTTAGAGAAGAAAGGTGCTTCTGGCACAAAAGCCAACTTCAGAGATGTATACATAAAGTGCACATATACACACACAGACCCCTTACCTTTAATTGCCTTTCATATTGATTTTATATCAAAAAGAAAACAAAGAACCAAAGGACAAAGAAACTAACATGGTATAGGAGAGGGATAACAAACAATGGGGCAGATGGGTACATAGTAACCTTGGAAGACACAGGGCAGAACTTAATTGGTCCAGTTCTTCTGCATTTAGCTTTTCTAAACTCCATCACAGAATCAAAAGCAGAGCATAAATACTTAACAACAAATCAAATCAAAATGCTGCCAAATATCAGAGACCTGTAAACTTGTTGGCTGATGCTTCATTGTTGTTTTATTTTCCTAAAGATTTTAATTATTTGCTAAATCCTCCCGGGAAATCTGTGTCCTAGTTTTCTAAGGAAACACAAGACTTGATAATTACATAAAACCCTGACTACTTCACGGTTAAAGAAACAAACCTCACCAAAAAAACCCTGTGAAGTTTAAAACAGTAAAGAAGTAGGAGCTAATTACATAAAGATTAAAAGGAAGGATTTATTATTCAGAGCATTAATAACAATGAACACAAAATAGAGTGCAAAATGGTTTCACATTATTTTAGGTTTGCTATACTTGATTTGGAAGGGTGCCTTACTAGTCAGATTGTGAGAGAGGACACTTCACATAGACTATTGTGGAATTTCACTGCAATTGTGTCATGTTTTATATGCCCTTCTCTACCAGCTGAGTTTTTATTAGGAAAAACGGAGTAATGGAAAAGTTTGTAAACTGCTTTAAATATAAGCATCTGACATTCATTACACAGTGGTCCCTTTCCATTGGCCTGAGCAAGGTCTATGTAACTCAGAAGACAGGGTCTAGGGCTACATGCCCCTACTGGCTTTCTGAACCAGCACCCTAATGAACTGCACTGATCTGTCCTTTGAAGCCTACAGTATTTTAATTTGTCACTTAGTACCACCTCTCCTCTTCCTTCCTCTTAGCTTCACTAAGGACAGGCAGAGGGAGGCAACAAGAGTTATGCCTCTCTTTCACTCCCATATTTGTTTTCTTTTATGAGCATTTTTCGGTCTCTTCAGGATTACTCCACATTTACTTTTATTACTCAATATCTGTGATTCTAGTACAGGAAAGACAACTTTGTGTCCCACTCTGACCTTTAATGCATTTCTTTTAATCTTGCATCAGTCAAAGATGGGCTTTACATTACAGGTCTGCAGTTCCATACTGCAAGTCTATTTCTGTCCTAAGCCATGAAGAAGAGGGGACAGAGAAGGACTGGAAAAAGGGGAAGACAGGAAGTTTTGATGCCCTGTTGCTTTTTCTTAAGTCACACTGAGGGAAATAGACAGTGAAACAGATATCTCATTTCTGTGCAGACCAAGAGGTTTTGTAAGCATCCTTTTTAAGGGTTAACAGATCTGGCCTCCCAGGAATGATCTATGAAGGACACCCGGGCATAACATGTTCTTTCTGGAGATACACGGCTCTTTCCATTAAGATTACCACAGCAGTCTCTCAAAATTCCCACGCTTGGTGCTCACAATTAATTCTTGTTTATCTAATTCCCAAGTACTACAAGAAGCTACTTAGAGGCAGGCAGGTGGCCTGCTTACTCCAAACAGGCCACAAAGCTGTGTTTCTGTGCTTCACAAAAGCTGCAGGATGCCTTCAACCTGAAGACCATTCCAAAAGTGATCACCCCAGCAGCTAGCCAGACACATAAATGACCAGCTTCTTCACACAAAGGTATTTATTTTTACAGTTATAGAATAAAAGGAATAAAAGCAGAAATAATCTGTAAGGACCTTTGATAAAACTCTTAGTAGCAAAATGTTGGGATATTCTTTTTTAATAAGAAATTTACAAAAATTAGAAATCCAGCTAGTCACAAATTTGATTAATGAAAATAAATGTTTCATAAGAAAGGCAGAACTGCTTATGAAGAGATCAAACACAGCTCTTCTAAAATATAAAGGGTCTTTCCTGCACTTTCCAAGCAAACTATTCTCTATCCTAAATTTTAAAAAGGCTTTTTTTTTTTTTTACCTGGCAATATACAAATTCACTTGTTGGCACTATAAACTGAAACAGGTCAGATTGGATGGGAAAGACTACAGGCTGGGTCACAGCTGTACTTTCAAGGAGAAAACCAGAGGAAGCCCTGTTACATATTGATCCAAATTAGTTGAATTAACCCATAAAACAAGACCACTGTCTAAACAAAACTCTTTCGGAGAGCTGCAGCTGAACTCTCAGAAATTTGAGATTTTTTTCTGCTTCACTATAAACCGGTTCAAGCACAAAATTTTTGCAGATTCATAGAAAATTAAAGCTATAGGCCCTGGTGGGTGAAAAACACAGTCCACGCCAACAGATTTGCCTCAAGTGATTAGTATCCTAGCTCTGAGACACATTATAACAAAACTATGAGAACAAAAAGATATGATTATTTGGAAGGAAGAGGGTGGCATTTCCTCCTCATTTTACAGGGAAACAGATCAGATAAAACCAGGAGTGAATAAACCCATTTCTTTTTGCCTAACCAATGCCATAGACAGTATAGCATCAGCACCTATGGTAAATATGTGAGCAACATTCTCATTCAACTGTCCTGAAATAAAGAGATGACAATAATAAAGATAATAATAAAGAGACCTGTCTCATGGATCTCTGTCTGTTGGATAGGTTTTCTCTGCCATCTCACTGCAAATGGCTTGCTCCCATGGTGGTTCATAATAATAAAATCTATCTTTCCTCTGTGTTAATGGATAACAGCCTCTCCCCTGTTAAGTTTTGACTTTTAGGTTTCCATTACAGAATAGATACATGGAGCATCAAGGGCCAGGAGTGGAGAGGAGAGAATGCAAGGTTGGGTGGAGTTTTGGGTTTTCTTATTTGTTTACAAACTGGCATTTACATTTCAGTATCTTGGTCCTGTAAGAAAAAAGTGGCCACTTTTGACAGATACGACACTATTCCATCCTGTGATTCTTTGCCCTTGATCCAGGACAGTCCACAGGAGGCCAGCACAAGAAACAGAAATCATGACCATTGAAAAATATGTTCAGTTTCGTGAGAAGAAACAATTTCAACATCCACTATAGAGAAACTGCTCTCCAAACCCACAGATTTATTAAAAATCTAGAGACTTCTAGAGTAAAGAATGCTAGGTTTGAGGTTGAAACTTGTCTCTCTATTCTCTGGTACAGTTATGTGTATACAGAGTCACAGAGCTTAGATTTTCAATCTCCATGGATAAGGACACAAGATTCAGAGTATACTACTGACCATTCGCTCAAAGGCCAAGACCCCTGAGCCCATATAAACAAAAAACCTTTCTTCATTTATACTCCAGTACCTCAGTTCCTCAGCCCTCTTCCATGGCATCTCTGAAAAGCAGGTAGTTTTTAAGCCTGCATGTACACAACAACCTCTAGTGACCGAAGAGCTAACTACAGATCATGCAGACAACAGTAATTTTTTAGTCCTCCAACCACAAGATTCCTTTCTCAGAAGATAAAACAGGAGGACCACAACACTTGTGACAAAAATCCAAAACTTTTATAACATCTATGAAGGAAAAATGTCTGACAGCATCCACAGTAAAACTTTTGTCATTGCAGTAGTTTTAAAAATTTTATGAAGCATTTATTCAATGAAAAAACCTCACTGTCCCCATCCAATGAGGTGTTTTTTTTTCCCACCAGAGGAATAGTAGATGGGAAAGGTGAAAGGCTGTAGGTCAGCAAGAATTTTATTAGGAAGGAGAATAACATGAACAGATTTCTAAAGAAAGCCTTGCTGGATGCAGGGAATGAGCAGAAGATCCTAATCACTTAATTTATGTGCCTTGGTGCTTTCCAGGGAGCATGGCCAGGGAGCATGGCCCCATCAAAGGTGATACCAAAACTTTGTGACAGAACTGGTAATAAGAGCTCGATCACCAATTTAATAGACAGATTTTATTCAGTATGAAACAGTTTTTGTACAAATTGCTTGTAGTCTCTGTACACACACAGAACATTAAAAACCCACAGAGATTTTTGTAAAGCACTTTTAGCTTTATACATGAAAAGGGACTTTTTAAGTGAAAAGTATTGCTCCTAATTTTATTTGTTTTATCCAGTCTCCTGCCTTGCAAGAGTGGTCTCCAAGTTAGTGGCACAAGCTTCCTGTCCCTGAACTTCGGCTTTTAGATTTGCTTCACTTTGTCGACAAGCAAGTTTCATTACGTGATTGGGAGGAATTACACTCTGGACAGACCAGAGGAGGGAACCACTTAGCATTTTAGACAGCTAAATGTCAGGTAGGGTTAATGTCAGCTGAGGGCGGAGCAGAGTCCCGACTCTGTTTAGGTTTTAGCCTACGCTCTGGCCAGGTGCTTTATCCCCTGTTTAGCAGTATTCCATAGGTTTACAAAGCCCTGGCCCCAGGGAGACAATCACTAGCAGACCGTGGGGATGGCAAGACACTCAAGATCCCTAACAAATCCTGATTGCTGTTATCATCAGTTCTCTCAACCATAATACCATTTATACAATTTCACTAAAACTACATTTTCATTCATTTACACAAAAGAACCCAAGAGAGGGAAAAGTGCTGATAAGAAAAACAAAGAACCAGAAATCTTGGAAAATTTATAGAGATAAATAGCTACAAGTTACTGAATAAAAGTAGCATCTCAATCCTAGTGCTTCATTTGCAACCTTTAAATACTTGAAAAAGAGAAGCTCATAAATTTCCCCAGAACATACACATTACTCAAACCAGAGAATAAAGAATCCATTTCAGAGAAACACAAATAAATTTAAAATATCCACAAGTAATTTTCAAATATGTGTGACCAGGAGAGAGGGGGAATAGTTTGAATACATATTATAAAAAGCCTATGGAAAGCTCTACAGTCATCTCTGGGTGCAGCAGACATCCTCACCTCCTGTAGTGATGCAAACAGGAGCATTTTTGTCATACTTACCCTTCTTGAGGGAATGCAAGAGACCACAAGACCCCACTCACCAGATCATAACAGGTGAAAGGAATGCACAATCCTTTGTACCAAGGAGTAAGTGAAAACAGGGCAACCTCCTGCAGCTCCTGAGGAAAGAGAGGGACAGATGATTCTCCAGAAATCTATGGGAAAAGGTCTCCAGTCCCACTCCTTGGGGCTGGCTTCCCTAAGCATACCAACCTCCACTCCATCTGAGGCATCTGTGTTGTGAGGTTTTGTCTTAAAGGGCTGAGAAGTGAAGTACAAACTCGGGGAGGGGGGAATCTTTCTGCTATTTTAGACATGATGCACATCTAATGCACCTACTACTCTCTTCCCACAGGTGCACAATGGATTCCCTGCAATGAATTCTGTACTCTTTAAACAGTTTCCCTTCCCTGTTCTCAATGTTTTGAGAAAACTTTTCTAAGTTTTGCTAACCGCCTTTTGGCTGGACATGGAAAGACTGGCCATTTGACTTCTCCCACTTTTAGAAAATGGGTCTTTAATGGCCAAGTTGCTCTGCACTTCTAGCAGCTTATGTGAAAGAGTATTACTACAGCTACAATCATTTCCCATTTGGGGGCTATAAATCAGATGCATTCCTATTGTAAAAATCACCTTTTTCAACCTCTTTATATTCATGCTTGAATAGAACAGGAGGACAATCTGTGCGGAGCTTTTAAGAAGCCAGTAAATATTAATATATTGTACTTTAATATGTAAGCTTGACAAGGTGCTGCAATGGTAAATTGATACATAAAATATAAAATCAATATGAATAAACTTTAATGAATATACTCCATGGATTTATCTGTAGAAATGGGTAGTGAGACACCACCTTTTTGCTGTCTCTTACAGATACAGAATATAGTTTTTCTAACAGGAAAATATGTTTTCTATTAAAGTCCATCTCATGTCACTGACATCCAAAAATCTGGCATCCCATCAACCCAGAAGACCAAAGAAAACCAGCCCTTATTGGAAAATTCCCTCTTGCTATTATCTGTGTTGTGATTGAATTTAAAATGAGGGAGGAAGGTATCCCTAGAATTGAATCGTGCCATGGCCTCCATCAGACAGAAACAGAGACAGCCACCAGAAAACAACAAACAAGCTCAAGGGGTCCCTGTATCCTCCCCCGTCAAGTTGAAGGCAGTATCTTAAAATCAAGGAATGAATGGAAACAAGTCTATGCTTGGGAGGACAGGTGAGCCTCCCCCTTGCCCACCTTGCCATCCCGGGTGCCTCTGTACAACAAGTTTGAGGGTCTGTCTGTGCAATGCCAGTCAAGACACCAGAGGTATCACCAAGGCCAGAAAGGCCTATGCCACATATCATGACCGTCTCTACAAAGAAGAAAAGGTGGATTACAGTTGTAGGTGATTCATCTCTGAGGGGTACTGAAGGTCCAGTATGCTGAAAAGACTTTCCTCTTTGAAAAGTCTGCTGCCTCTCTGGGGCCTATGCTAATGACATTACTAGGAAACTCCCCAGCCTCGTGTGCGGCCTTCAGACTACTGCCCACTGCTGGTGGTGATGAAGCTGCAGTGTGCAGTACAAAAGTGACCAAAGAGACTTCAGTGTCTTGGGACGGTTACCTTGCCTTCCCAGGTGCCTCTGTACAATGGGAGCAAGTCTGATGATGGCCAGTCAGATCCATTAGATTCATCATACTACTGGTGCCTAAACAGACAGATTTCTAAAGGTGCTCAGATGGAATTCAAGTAGCTAAATGAAAAGGCTGGGCACAGCATGCAAGACATTTTCATATCTGAAAACTTTATTTACTAGTAGGATCTGAGCTTTTAAAAATATCTATGGAGGGTATAGCTATACTTTTTGTTGTATCTCAGATTTCCACAGCTGAGTGGTTTTTCAAATGTGTTGATGACTGCCCATATCTGTAGGTATAACTTCTTATCTCACAGGTATCGTAAGCAGAGCAGCAGGCTTCTTGTCCTAAAAGTTCCTCCAACAGCCACTGCAAAATGCAGCACCCACACGGTGCTGTATATCACTACTTCTCCTCCCACCTTTGAAAAGAATATATCTGATGCATTCAGAGTTGGGCCTTAGATCTTTCTGACACACACTGACTCTTTATATTTAGGTCAAAACTCCAATCAATTTTAAAACAAGACTATGCAAATTTCCATTTTACCTATCCCTTTCAAATAAAGGAGATGCTGCCACTTTAATAGCAAGAGGCTGTCAGCTGTTTATCACAACTTGCCAGCCTGACAAATAAAGCTAATAAGGAAAAAAGCAAATACTCTCAGCTCAGTATTTCAAAGTTCAAACTTACCTTCAAAACAAAGCTATTTAAATACCATCAAATAATTAAAGAGTATGGTAATGTTATCATCCTTTAAGATGTAAAGTTTGTCAACAACAAATTTGTTTGGGAAAACAAATATAATTGTAGAAGTTAGGGAAAGGAAGGTGATGAAGGCATGTGCCCAACCGTCCTAAAAAATGTAATTTCCTCACCATCTCCACTCACACCTTTGGGCAGCATGGGCTTCTAAACTGTTAGAATAGTATTTGGAAGTGTGGGCTGAAGCTGGGTTAATGTGCAGTTCTAAAACTGTTCAAATTTCTATCAAAAAAGGTTTTGTCTGCAGTCTCACTAGCTAGACAATAGTGGTACTTGGAAAAAAGAATTTTTTGTTTCTGTTCAAGTACAAAGGAGAAGAAAATAATGAAACACAACAGAAACATAAAACTAACACAAAAATAGCGTTTTGCTGAGAAAAGGGAAATTTAATCATCATCAAGAAATTGTTTTGTGACACAAAGCTACTAGAAGTACCTATTTAAAATAATGATAAAATTTTGCTTGTAACTGAATGTCTCTCTCACGAAATTGTGAGGCCTCCTCTAAAGCCCAGGGCAGGTCACCATCTGAACAAGAAACACACAACCCTTCTGAGACCAGACTTGCATGCTAGGCTGTAGGACCTTCACTCACTATTGTGTTCCCATGGCTGAAACCTACACAGCCATGTCAGTGTGATAATTTATTAATGGAAATATTCCTTCTGTTTCTTGCAGATCCCTAATAAAAATACTGTGAATTCTGGAATCTCATCTTATTTCCATCCTGGCTCAATACATATGCTCACTATGCATCTTCAGTGTATGTCTCTTAACTATGACTATTCCTTTTTTCAGGTGACAAAACAATGAACAAATATAAAATTATCTATTTATTGTTTTATGTTGATTTCATGGAACAGAAACTGGAAGCAACAGAGATGAGCATCCTATTCTAATAAGGCTAGTTGGGCTTTGTGAAGGAGTGATTCATAACCGTACATGTCACCTACAAAAATGGCTGTTTGATCTGGTTTTCCCCTGTTGAACACAGGCATATATAACTCTAAATATATCTGATGTGGGTCTGACATTTAATTTCATCATGCTATGTAGTGCCATGTAATGCACTGCAACAGAAAGATGCATTGGAGTGACAAGCTGCCAGCTCTAATAAAAATGTATGGAAATAGATGTGCTCTCAGCTGACGAAGCAAACTGTTAGCTCATCTAGAGGTGTGCAAGTAGAAGGCAGTGCTGCAAACAAATTGCAGGCAAGCCTGTTTTGTCCTCCCCCTCCTGAGCCTCTTCCACCTCACCTCAGTCACTTTGCTCATGGTTGCCACACCACCATCTGGTCAGATCACCATTGGCTTTATTGTGTCCCTAAATAAAGACAGCTTCTCTCTCCTGTTTGTCTTAACAAGCTGAAAACTTACACCTTTTGAAAAGTTCCCTTTTCTCTTAGCTGGCCGCTCCCTTTCTCCTAATTGCCATTCAAAGTGGAAAGTTAGGAAAGACACAGAAGAAAGGCTGGCAGAAAATAAGTACAGCAGGGAGACAGATACAATACGATGAGATAAAAAGAAGAGAATACAAGGAGTAGGAGAGGAGGGAAAATCTGAGAGGCAACCGAGAAAAAGGAGATTAAAAGCATGAAAATAAAAGATAAATGGGGTATTACCTATATATCTCATGAGAGCAAGCCATAAAAACTATGAGAGGAAGTACCCAGGGCTCCCCAAATAAACAGTTGTTCTTTCCACATCTGGAGTGAAGACTTTCCGTTTTGTGTAAAATTATATCTATGTAATGTTTAATCTCAATGCCCAGAACAGGCTGAACGGCTTCTCTAAAAAAATGAGCCTTACCCAGTTCACTGCCCACACCAACCACTCCATTTACCATCTTAAATTCTGGTTTGAGCTTTGGAGTTAGATTTATAGTATTTAAGGAAGTAGCTAGAAGGCCTGACTAAGGAAACATATAGCATGTGCTCTCAGTAATGGCAATTACCAACAAATCCTGTTTTGTGTGAAGCCATTTGCATTCATAAATTAGAGCAATTAGAATGATAAACCCTATATCATAGACAAGGAATGTGAGACAGTGAGTAATTTAATGGACTTGCATGATTCACTTACCATTTGGGGAAGAGTTGGGGTCTCTGTCATTCCCAGATCAGTTCCCAGGTCCTGTGTTTTATAAATTTAGTGCTGACAAACAGATAAAAAATTATTCATATTAATAATTAAGTCTTGCTTGCAAATTAACTGGAGCTTGCTCAATTGCTTTCTGGCCAAAACCAAACCAATCATCCCCTTAACAAAATATTGCTTGTTTTTTTATAGCACTATGGCCAAAGTGTGCCAGCTAGGGAGAGCTATGCTAGCAAATCTTGGAGAGGTTGTCTCAGTCTGAAAGACTTGTGGGAACTAGTGTCTTCCAAACAGCTCAGTGGCAGTTATTAGTTCTTTTAACCTTTAACCATTTGTGCAAGTCTTCAGATTGACAACAGTGAAAATTGTATTTCTTTCTACCGTTACACAGTTATCAGATTTTTTTTTCCCTGCAATGTATTTCATATTTAAAAAAATGACAGATCATCAAAAGTAAAGTGTGTCATGAAAATTATTTTTTAAACGAAAATTGAAAACATATTTCAATAGGTAAAAACATTTTATTTTGACCTTTGTAGAACAAAACATTTTAATCCTCTATTCTGAAATTACTTTTCATTTCAGCATTTTCTTTACTTCATATTTATGAAACGATACAAAGAAAGCCTCAAAAGTGGAATGGAATGTTTTGATTTCTTTTTTCAACCCCAAATGCATTCTTTGATGGACATTTCAGTTAACAGAACATTTATGTTTCAAAATTACGAAACTCCACTAAAAGCATGGCTCCCAAATGGTATTAATGGATAGGAAAAAGAAATGTGTTGTAGCAGTAGATTTCACCAATTGCTCTATCATTCCTTCAGCTACAAGCTGATGGCTATTTAAGAGTGAATTTACCAACAGCAAGTCAGTTAATTCTTTGCCTCGCAATTAATTTGCCATCCTCTATAATAGTTTTAAGAACTTGAGAGTTTTAACCACTTAAGTTCTAAAATGAAGGTTTCTGTGAACTGAGAAACAGTCTGTGATCACCAGCTGATTTAAGAGTGACTGCCACACAGCAATGATATCAAAGTTCTCTTCAGCCATTAATTAAATAGGAAAAATGCAAACAAATGCTTACATGCTCAAGCAAATTATTCTATATCATGTTCATCTTCCTCTAAGTTTTGATAAACATTTTTTTTGGTCGGGTTTCATACAAACTATGAAGAGAAATGCACATGGATAAACTCTCAGAATCACGGTTGAGTTACTATCTATGCCAAAATCTAACACACAGGTTGACAGACTTAGAAAAACTTACACGAGTTATGGAGAGCATCAGCTTGCCATTCTAGATAGAAACAACACTAAGAAAACTAACTAATCTGTTTTTAGAAGTCATCACTAATTAACCCTACAGGCACAAAATTCTGAGAATATGAACAATCCTCTAACACAGCTGACATGTAATATTCTCTATCTTCACCTAGAATGCCAGGCTTTATTGTTGGGCCTAAGTCACGTTTGAGTAGCAGTGGACTGCGCTGTGTAGGGTGACAATCCTACATACCAGAGAACTAAAGTTACCAAAAAAAAAAAAAAAAGAGAGAGAGAGAAAAAATACTACTAATGGCACATCCAAAGATGCCTTATATTTACACATGCAGTGAACAAGTATTGAGAAAGCACAACCTCCTTTACAGCATCTGAAGCTGAGAATTCAGAAATCGGTGTATGCAAAATTGTTATTCCATTGAGAACTGGCATGAACATTTGTTCATCTTTCAAAGAACAACATGAAACCTAATTCAGGAGGAAGAAGAAGTTTTAAGAAATTAACAAAAGCACAGAGAAAAACCCATGGACAGTTGGAATACAGAGTGGAAGAAACAACTACCTAAATTCAATATGAAACATTGATATGTGTCAACTTGAGATGAGTACTGAAAAAGCAAGTCTTCTCTGATTATCTGAGTGATGAGGGAAATGTTTGAGGATTTATGCTTTCTACATCCTTGTCACTGGGCCTTCACAAGGTTTTCACTGCAGTTAAATAGTGCTTTTATTTTTTTAACCAGAGTTGAAAGCATGAGCAAACTGGGAAAAAAGCTGGGAGCAGAAATATCTGGTTTATATTGCCACAGTAACTGAAGTTTAACAGTAACCGGATTTGCCAGATATTTGTGAAATGTTGCCTTGGGCATATGTACATTAAATAAATTTCTAATTTGTTGCATACTTATCATCAGCTAAATAATGACATTCAAATATCATTAATAATGCATTTCTCATTCATATTCACCAAGGACTTTACTTGTAATCATTTTCATCAGTCTGGAAAGCTTGCTTTTTGGGGCAGAAAAATAGGGATTTATCCACAATTTTTTTTTACCTTCTGGAATTCAGGGAAAGGAAAGATGATGAGAGCCTGTGTTGTTATAGAAGTGAGTAGCATAGACCTAGGCAACAGAGTTCATAATTCATAACTACCACAGCGTATTATTTAGGATAAAGTTTTCCTTTATAAAGCAAATATAAGAAGTGCATTTAGGTATGAATAAGGTAGATAGCCTGCATAAAGAGTCCTCTTGGACCAATTTCCCAGTAGGAAAAGAAAGAATAAAATTCTCCAGTGACTGTTGAGTTAAATAGGACTAGGATTAGTCCCCATGTCTTCAGTTTATGTTCATAACATAGAAAGCCAGTTCTCATCAAACCATAGACACGTAGCTGTTCCACCCCTGCTGTTTACCATCTTGCCATCGCTCTCCTATCAACAGATCAGGGGTTTTTTCACCTTTACAAGCCTTTGCCTGTAGTGAGATCATTCAACATCCTCCTGCCAGCTGAATCCTAATCTCCAGATAACAATATACGTATGATCAGAGAATCACAGAGTCATGGAATGATCCACAAACTTGTAACATTGTATTCTGCCAAACAGAGTCACACACACTGTTTTGGAATTAAAAATATGTGTGCATATTTTCTGGATGCATTACATGAACATAGACATGTCAGACACACTTTCTTCCTCACAGATAACAGTTCTGAGCTTTACTGGGTAAAAGAAAAGAAGAAAGAGAAGCAAGGGAGCCTCTAACTTATCAAGATGCATGTGCTCTCAACTTGTGTGTTACAGAGAGACATAGACACTTTTCTTCTACCCACCCATTAGATATAAGGTGAGATTCCAAAAGGCTCCAGTTCAAATGAGTCAGGTGAGCACTGAATATGTGCTTAGACAATCAGGCAAGCCCAAAATACTTGACAGGTTGCAAGCTCAGGGGCACAACTGTCTTCTGGGGTGACTCCTGTGTGGCTGAGACATAGAGATGGAGTGCACTGAGCTATGGCAAATCCTGTGCAAAGGTGAAACAATCAAGAGTATCGAGAAATGGGTTTGCATCTCAGTAAACCAGAAGTATAGAAAAAGATGGTTACCTTCATCTCATTGCCTGGTTTACCCACAGAAGAAGAGACAAAAACCTAGGAGTGATTTCCATTTATCACTCCAGCAAGAACCAGTGTGGTCTGGGCTAAAAATCAAGTTGCTTCAAATATCATCTTTCATTCACCCTGGTGATCCTTCTCTAGCATCTTTCAACAGCTGTCATTCCTGTCAACCTAACTCGATTTTCCCTTACTTTGGTTTTTAAACTTTTTTTGTCCTCCCCTTTGGAAAGCAAGTGACATGAAAAATGAACAGAAATTACCACCAGTGAAAGAAGTCACAGAACACCAATTAAATTGTAGGGAAAGCCAGTTACAGGCCCCAGCATTTGAAAGACTCTGCATAAATCTTTTTTAAATGCTGCCCATAAGTGGGTTTTTGTTGTTGCACACCAACTCCTTATTTCATTTTCAAAAGAAGGAGAGGTTGTAGCAACACAGACAAATCACCTTCTATTCTGCAGTACAGGGATCCTCTATCTACCCTTCAAATGTCTTATTTTATGTAGAAACAGGGTGTCCCTTCTGCCCTTGTTAGCCTACATCATGATGAAATTTTGAAAGGGAAAAACAAAGAACATCTTTCCCTTGGCTCCTCTAGTAAAAATTAGGTATATATAAAATGTTCTTCAAAGCTTTAAAATTTAACTAATTAACCCTCTCTAGACATCAGAGTTATTACCTATAATTCAGTCACCATAAGTAACAACCAGTTTTTAATGAATGCTCTGGACCCTCTACAGTGGGAAAAGCTGGAAGTCAGACATTTCAAAGAAATATCTGTGACTGCTTGAAGATTTTCAAAATATTTGCATTTGTTCCATGGTTGTAGCTTATATTAACTTTCCTTGTTGACATTTCATTTATAGAAAATCAATGGCAGCCAGCATATGATGTTCAGCATTGTAGCAATTTCACTTTACGTTTGCAACATATTACTTAATCATCCTTTCAGTTAATAATCCTTGTACACATCCAGTTATTCAATATTTAAAACTGAAATTGTAAATGAAGTATGTTACCTTACTGCAGCTGACAACTTGTACAAAAACAAAGCCTTTTAAAAAAAATCAATCAGCTTTTTCAGAATCCATTAAAAAGTAGTGTTTAATCTTTATTTTAATCATCAATGGGGTAAAAATATCTTTCTTTACATTAAGCTTTGGAAGAACAAACATATACAATAAACCTCTTATTTCTGTTCTTCTGTATTTATAAATTGAAGAAAAATAGGCCCTTTTCATGGTAACCCCCTGTAAAGCAAAACCTAATCAGCAGTTTTGTTCTAGCTGAAGAGGAAAAACTTCTTTCTATCTTACTTTACATGTGTTTTAAGTGTATGACCAGTAAAAAGGTAATTTCTTATCTTTAGGAAATAGAAGGGGGAGGAAGCTTATTAGTAGTTCCTTTATTGACCTGGGTTTTTTGGCTAAGAAAGAGTTAACTTTCACCAGAAGTTGGGATGGGACACAGACAGGACAGGTGACCCAAACTAGCCAAAGAATATTCAACATATAAAGAGGGAGGCTCTGTGACTGGCAGATTTCATTGCTCAGCACTCTCTTTTAGGACTCTTTCCCTCTCCCTTTATTTACCCAGTAAACTGCCCTTATCCCAACAAGGTTTACCTCTGCCTTCCCATTCTCCTCCCCATCCCACGGAGAAAGGGAAGTGAGCAAGCAGCACTTGTGGTGCCTAGATGACCTCTGCAGTTAAAACATGACACTTTTCAAAGGGCTGTCCTCTTTATATTACTGTATAAAATTCTGAAATTGAAAGATAGATGCTTATGAATTTCTACATCAGAATGCCCCTAACTTACCTCCCATTGTATGAGATTTATCATTGTTTTATATATTTTAAATCAAAACAAAAAATAATTAGGAGCTTTTAAATTTTCTATTTCCCAATATGCCTGCTTAATTTTGTTAAACTCTCTAATGAAAATGTGGTATAATATGATAAACTACAGCATGAGAATGGAGGCCCAGACATTAGACAGGTCTCTCACGACATACTGCTTCCAGTATACTCAGCACTGGTAAGGCCTTACCTAAAATACTGCTACCATCAGTATTTGTGCCAGAAAAGTCAGAAACTCTCTAAGACTCAGCTTGGGAGGTTTAGAAAGCAAGCATCCTTTATTGCAGTGCTGGAGTCAAAGGGAATCATTCCAACCTAACGTGCATACTGCTAGTTATGAGAGCAAAGGCTTGTACCATTCTAGTACATGAATATTAATTTCATTTCCCAGAACTAATTATAATACTTCATATTGTATACTTGCATATTCAATACACATGCGCTTTAAGACTCTGAGGGTCTTCTGTGAGGGTCTTTGGTGGTCCTTTGGTGGTCCCTAGTGGTTGTTTGAAAATGTCATTTCCCATTAACTTCTCGAAGCACGTGCTTTGTGGATAAATCCAGGTGACCTATTTATTCTCTTATAGTTATCTAGTTCTGACTAGTTTCTGGCTGGTTTACCTGCACTCTTCTGCCACAGCTGTGAGTTATTGTCCTTGGTGGTGTTCTCATCTGAAGCTCCTTGCATTCCATATTTGGAGTTTATGATGTTCCTTCTTCTGCTCTCAGTCACTTTGTTCTTGTTCCATTACACAACAATAGCTCAAGGTTTCTTATGTCTTCTATTTATTCGTACCAAAATTTTCAAAGTTGCTCAAGCAAGCATGAAAGAACTACCATCAGAGGCATAGTGAAATCTTTCAGTGTCTATTCAAGGTACTAGTACAATACTTCAGTAAAGATATTAAAAGACTGGAAAGAAAAAAGCAAAAATCTATATAATGTGGGATGACATTAAAAGACTTGGGGCTCTGTATCACATCTCCCTTCATGAAAGGCAGTGGTTTAAGACTCAATGATATACATGCACCAGGTCTAAAACACACAATGAGTTATCATCACGTAGCAGGTTTAATGGTTTGGTTTTGGGCTTCAAGTGAAGTTTCACAGAGGAAGACTGGTGTCTCCAGGGTCACTGAGGGTCTGTGTGCTTCAGGTTGGGTGCTCATTTCTACTCTTTGAGACTAACTACTGCATTCCTACTAAACTAATTGAAGTCTCTTGAGTCACTTTACTACTGAATGCTTGGGGAAAACAGGGATTTCTGCAAAGAGCTTCATCAATCTCACAAGCACATGAACAGTTCTGAGAGACCTTCTACAGGAAGGGTAAAACTGCATTCCAGAAAGCCAACCCACCAAATTTCTAGGAAGAGGGAGGGAATAAAATAGGTGTCAAACTAAACCTGGCTTTGTGGACCAATTGTTCTCCATTATCTTGGCACCTTCATCTCCCTCTATCAAGTGTTGTAATTTAGATATGGATACTTCTAGACTCTGGTCTTCAAAGATTCTGAAGCAAATCATCGCCCAGTGTGTAAGAGGGGCACTTTAAGAGAAAAGGTCCTTACTTCCAAGAATTGGATTTGATGATCCTTATGGGTCCCTTCCCACTCAGAATATTCTATGATTCCTTACTCATGTGTTTCCATCCTTGACACTTAAAGCAGTTTACGTAGTTGGGCGTGTGAACAGAAGAGAGAAATTGTTTCTATTGCAATACATCTGTGCTTCTTTTTCTGACCTTATTATTTTGAAAAGCAAGAAAACCTAGCTGCCTCTGAAAGAAGTGAAGCAAGTTAATTTTCATTTTAATTTAAAGAAATATCCTGAAAAGTGTCACTCAGATTCTAATTTGATTTAGATTTCACATAGGTAAGAAATATTTTTTCATGCTTTCCTATAATTTTAAAGGGGAAAAAAAGCATCTTTCAGCATATTTATTTCTAGTACAACATTTGAAGAATGTTTTCTTGTGGCAGCTGGATATAATCTGTGTCCCAGTCCTTATTTAACCTAGCCTTCCTGTACACTTTACTAGCTAAAATTACTTTAGGTCTTCTCAATGTGTGTGATTCACAGTACTACTGGGTTAATGTGAAACAGGCTGACAGCCCTAAAATATTACAAGAGTCAGTGGCCTTGTGACATCTGTGATAAGTACCCAGCAACTCTGTCTTGTTCCACTATCTCAGTCCCTCATCCTACCTGGTTTTAGGTTGTTGCTGCTTAAAGAGAAGGAATTGACAAGAGATGAAATATAGTGGGGAAGGAGGAATAATAATCACAAAATGGTTTAGGTTGGGAAGGACATCTAGAGATTATCTCTTCCAACCCCTCTGCTCAAGCAGTGCCATGTAAAGCCAATTTCCCAGAATTGTGTCCAGACAGCTTTAGAATAGCAAGGAGGATGGAAACTCTGCAATTTCTCTGGTCAACTTTGCACCAGTGCTTGGTCACCCCAACAGTGCAAGAGTATTTCCTGATGTTCAGGAAGAACCTCCTGTGTTTCAGTTTGGGCCCACTGCTTCTGGTTCTGTCAGTGGGCACCAGGGAAATTATCCTGGCTCTGTCTTTGCACTTTCCAAAAATCTATTTGTATACATTAATAAGATCCCCTCCAAAAGGATCCCTCTCCAGACTGAACAGTCCCAGCTCTCTCAACCTTTCCTTCTATGACAGATGCTCCAGTTCCCTCATCATCCTTTCAGAGAGAGCTTCACTGGACTCTGTCCGTAACGTCCATATCTCTCTTGTACTGGGGAGCCAAGAACTAGACACAGTACTTCAGATGTGGCCTTAAACAGTGATGAGTGTAAAAATCATATAGCAGAGAGGGAGGAAAGCATAATGTCTGAGCTTTTTAATACCTAAATTAGATTAAAAGGAAGGAGTATTGTCATCAAAATTCTTTCAAGTTTTTGTTTAAAACCAAGGGACCTTTTTTATTATTTGTTTATTTTTTGATACAATTAAAAGCAAGCTATTGCTTTTTTTTCCAATGAAAAGAAAAACCCTTTCGTCAAACACAGTTCCTAAGCTCCTTCCTTTTATCAAATACTCCTTCCTAAACTCCACACTGTAAGAAAAAATTCTTATTCCTTAAAAGTAGCTTTTTAAGTATTTGAAGTACAGTCTCTTTCCAAGAAGGTCACTCAACAAACCAACAACTCCTACAAGTCAGCTACTATGCTTATGTAAATCTACCCTGTGCTGTTGGCATCAAGGGAAAGAATCTGGCTTATGTCATTCCTGGCAAACTTTTGTTTGTTGGCATCTGTGTGATGGCTGTCCAAATCCACTGACAAAAGGAGACAAATAGCACAGCAGAAAGTGAGGATATTTAGCTCAGCTGACTTAATGTGTCCTTGCCGACAGCTTCAGTCATCGGAATAGCATAACTTGTGCTGACATGTTGGAATGAGCTTCCATCCCTGCACTGCACAGGAACGTGCTTCCATCCCATCATTACACAGGCTAACAGTGAGCACAGTCTTGAACTCACTAGTATTTCAGAGTTGCCATGTCTGGCTTGACAGATATAATTACCGGAAACAAGACTTCTTCATATTTTGTACTGATACATTTTCAAACCCAAGGCACAACAATTTATCCACAGAATTTCTGCACAGCAATGAAATCTGTGACACCTCATCTCTTTATCAGTAGCACTGCTTTAAAATATGTTCCTTCCCTATATATATTTACAGTCATCGCCTTCTCTCTCCCTCAGGTATTTCAGTAAATTTTAGGACATTTTGTTCTTACCCCAAATCTGTACTTCAATCAGGTTATTCTACAACACCAAAAGTGTGCTTTATTCCTCCAAGTGTAGAGCCAGTGCTGAAGCCAAAGTCAAATTCTTGTTTTCCAGCCTAATCTGACCCACAGCAGCAAACTGTAGAAGCAAGCACTTCTAGGAGGGTTACATTTGCTTGTTTTGCAGCTGAACTACAGAAAAAGTAAATAATTCCACAAATACCATGTGCCTGTGAGTATCAGTGTGCCAACACGTTTTTCCTTGTTTCTTCCTTCTCAGCTAATATGGCTTAATGAAGATGGACCTACCATATACCATGCTCCATGAAAAAGAATATGGAAATATATTCAAGCAAAGAAACCCAATTTTAGGCTAAGTTCCTATAGGAGTTTCTATTTAGTCCCAGCCATAGTGTTCACAGTGAATTTATACCAGGATTGGTCTTGCTTCACCAAGGATAGGTGGCTTGCAGGGGTTTGGTTTTGTAACTAAAACAGCAAGTAATAAATAAAATCAAAACCAACTATGGATAAATAATCTAAAGAGTAATTCCATACTGCTTTTATCTATTCCTTCCTCCTCTGGTGAACAATCATAGCAAAATTGTCTCTTCTATTCTCAACCTCCTGACTTCCCAGCATCAACAGACTCTCCAAAATAAAAAAATTACTGAATCACCCATTTACTCCCACAAATCTTTCCTAAAAAGGAAAAGAAAATTCTACTCTATCATTGGTTGGACCGGATGATCTTGGGGGTCATTTCCAGCCTTAGAATTCTATGATTACATTCACAGTTTTGTGCCTCGAGGGAGCACTTAGAATGAACTTTGAAACCTTTTCCTTCACAACAGAATTGGAAATCTGCTTGATTAAAAAATTACATTAGAAAGCTACCATTTGCAAGAAATCACCTGATCCCCATGTTCTGGACTTCAGGGCACTACAGTAGGAGGAAATAACTTTTTAGCATAAAACACATGCAAATTATCAAAACATCTTCCAAAGTATCAGTAGATCAGGAAAGGAAGCGATTCTTTCATATGCAAGAATCTGTCCACAAGCATGGAAAATAAAACTAAAAAGTACACAAAGTAGATCCAGTCTGTGATTGTTGAGATGGATTTTCACACTGATCTGCCCCTGGGCTTTCTGAAGCAATCAGGATTTTCTCAGGATGAAACTGGTAGAGAAGAAGCTTGTCACTGTGGGCAGTGAAATGGGACTGGTCTGAAGATGCTGTTGTGCAGAGCTTTCTATCAACATCCAAGACAAGATGGACACCACATGTCTGAGATGGACAGCATAGCTCTCCAGGGTTGCCTGTGGGGCACCGAAGAAATCTGGGACCTTATCATACCACTGGCGACTGATGAAAAACTGCTAGCACGCAGGAGAGACCATTGAGCGAATTATCAGAAACTGGGTTATTTCCTCTTCTCATTAATTTGGGCTTAGTTTGGGAACTGATGTGGGCTGGTTCATTTTGGCACTGAACTATATTTTTGAGACTTTGGTTTCAAAATGCATGTCTATTTTTTTAAAAAGCCTACTTTTTTGGCGGCGCTGAAAACAGTTTTGTGTCAAACAGAACTATGCAGATTGACACACATTTTCTTTTGTCATTGTTTCCTCACTTCGGTCCAAGTCCCTGAAAAATAGCTGTTTCAGTCCAAGTAAAACAAATGTTTGTTTTCTTTTATTTGGCCATCAAAATAAATAAAAATAGGAAAAGGACCTACCGTTCACTGAGCTTGTCTATGCATTTCTACCCTTCCACCTTCCCTTCATGACCCCAATACATTTACCACATCATCCTGTCTCCTGCATGGGCTCCTGCATCAGCTGTAGCATGTGAATGGTATATGTGTTTATCTTTTTCCCCAAGGTCAAGAATAAGAGGTGGTTTCAAAGGCAGGTTTACAATCTTGTCCTTTGTGAAAAACACAGCTATTTAATCTCCCTAATTAAGGATGCAAATATTCAATTAATCTGGAATACACAGTGGGCTTCACAATTGAGTGAAATAATGTGAATAAAGTAATTGGCCTGGGACAATAATTTATCTTTATACACTCTGTTTCAAAAAAGCATTACTTTACTTGGAGTTATGTTTTATTCACACACTTAGGCACCAAAGCCCTGAGGATCTGGGATATTTAATTACATCATGTCCATCCCCCAACAATACTCACAATGGTGACGGCCTACAGGACACCTTTTCTATATTCCCATCATTGTTAAAAAATTATTGCCCCCTTTGCTGTCCTGGAAAAGAGGCGTATATAAGGACACCATTTTGAGGAATATGTATTTATGAAATGCCTAGAATTTTGCATCTCAAAGAAATTATTTTACCTGAATAAGACTGATAAATTGTCATTACCAACACTTTGTAGTAAAGAATTTCTACAATGTGCCTTGATGGAGGGAAGCAAGTCAGGAAGCAATGTTTTTAATTGTGGGAAGATGTATAGCACCAAGCAACAGGCAAAGAACTATTGGCTGGGACTCAAGAGGTCTAAATTTGTTCTCCATATCTGTTCCAGATGTTGTGTGAGCAGTTCAATGAGTATCCTATATTTCTTGCAACTCTGTAGTCCCTCAGTGATGAGTAAGGCATGCCTTTCCCTCCCTATGGTACCAATGACAGCCTTTCTAACCATCATCTGGGTGTTGCACAGGGACCACAGTGGAGACAACCCATTCCATGTGTAATAGAAAAAGCAACCTGGCAACCAGAACAGCTCCTTCAATTTATCTCTAGCCTGACCACTACCATGGAGAAAGACGTTACAAAATATTCTTCTCTCATGGGGTTGGATTTTTGTATGTATCTACTATTTTAGGAGCTTTTTTCCAAAATAAAAGTACAGGCATCTTCAAATGTGATACCAAGTTAAACTCTCAAAGTTTACTCCACCTCACTGCATATTAAGACAAACTGCTCATATGAGACAGTGCCTTTTTCCAAATAAAGGAAGGAAATACCTGGAGAGTTCTCAGCCAGAGGAACATTCTGCCTGTTTGGAGCACACAAGTAAAAAGCTGTCTAATAATGCTCAGGAGCAAGCACATTCAAATGATTGGTAATTGCTAAATATCAAGTTCCAGGGTACTTATTACTACCTTAATGTCCTTTCATCTCCAGTGAACTGCAAATCCTTTATATTTATAAATGATAATGCTACATGAAAGTAGTCAGGTGATGTATGCCCTCATTTTCTCCTGATAACAAGACACAGATTCAGGATGCCAGGTTTTGCATCAGAAATCAACTCCCACAACTCCTATTGACTGCAGACAAGGAGAAAGAAAGAAAGAACAATCAGCAACACAGGTAAGTAAATACAGTAGAAACAATACAGAGATGGTTCCAAAAGAGAACAAGACCATAAAGGATAAAATTCACACATGGAGAGGACTGGCATAAAGTCCACGCAACACAAAAAATTCACTACCAATGTACAAATATGCATTTTCTTCTGGAACAAATTATTCCTGTTTGATTCTCAAAGAAGACAACCCTTCCCCTGTACTGTGTAATACCATCCTCTTAACTAAAAAATAATCACAGAAAAGTTGGAAGGTTTTTTTTTCCAAGGTGTTGATTAAAGGCCTCCGTGTGATAGAGGATGTCATCCAATGAGGACAGCAGTTTATTCCAACTGAGCACTTAAGTAAACAGATCATGCACAAGTCTCCTTCTGAGCTTCCACAAAGGCAGTATCATTTCATCATCATACAACACCTTAGGATGTGACTCATTTATTTAGAAAAATCATGAATGGATGTGAATCAACAGCTTCAGATGTGAACCTGATTCTCAAGATATTTGAACACAGGTATCGCATATTATCCCAGGAATTACATGACAAATCCTAAACCTACATTGCAATTAAAATAAAGGGTTTAAAAGAAATTCCTATTATTTAAAACATCATCTTTATGGTCCCCATCAAGTGACAAAAATGCTTCTTTGGAAGATATTTGTTTTCAAAAATACTTTTTTTATATACTAGCCTGTTAATTATTTTTCCTCTTTATTTTCACAGATTGGTAGGAAATTATGATTCTTTTCCAAAAGGATAAATATAAGGGATCTATGTAACAGCAAGTGGTTTGGAATCATGAAAAGGACAGTGTTACAAATGTAAAGCAGTAGTCTACAAGAACAGAATAATAGAAAGGGAGATATTCCTAGGAGACAAATACTATTCTTTCATGAAGACCATTGTATAATATTCTGGATAAACATGGCAAATATTTTTTCTATATCTATTTACTTTCTTCCTTTTTTCAATAATAAGACCCTAAAACCTATTACAAAATCACCATACCTGAAGAACTAAGTTAAACTTCAATAACACTTGTGTGCTGGTTTAGAGGTAAACCGGCAGGAGAAATGGACCACCACCACAAGAGACGATTATAAGTCAGAGCCACAATCTAATGAAAGGTATTACCATACAAACACTGACACAAAGAGAACAACCCGCTCTCAACTCACCAAGACCCAGCAGCAAACCCAGTGTCCCAGGGCACAAGCCCAAAGGGGGTCTGCCAGCCCCGGTGCCGAGATCCACGTGGCTCTCCCAACTCCAAAGCAAAAAGAAGTGAAGAGTCCGCTGCTGCAGGCGATGGCTGTGGCCCGGCCAGAAGCGATGCCTGTAGTCCGG
>VXBZ01008644.1:0-70538 GCA_013399135.1 Heliornis fulica | reverse complement strand
AGACACAAGTGTTTATTTCAAGTATTCTGAATATTGCTGGAAAGGCAGCTCTTCCACTATTTAATCATTTGTGTGTGAACATGTCTTTCCTCCTCTGAAATCTCTTGTTTATTTTTAGTGTCAATAATTCTATAACAGCATGCAGTCATTACTCTGTATACAAATCAGGAACACTTTAAAATGTGAGCATCAGCATTTTAACAATCCAAAAAAAGAGACTGCAGGCTGCCTCTTCTGTATAGGATTTCTAGGTGAGCTATTGTCCAATGACAATCTAATCGGTAAAGCAGAGAGATTTGAAAATGGGAATTAACATTGCACTCTGTATCAGAGGGAAGTCTTTTTCACCACCATGTATTTCTCCTAGCTGAAATACCCTTGCTCATTCTCCTGTGAGTGTAGCCATTTGGTGTAACTTTTTGTATGGCTGTTAAATGAAAGGGAGCACCGAATTACTTATGCTTTGGTAAACACTTGAGTATTTTGCTTTTAAGTTTTGGAGTAACAGGCAGCTTTGGGTTAAGTATTATAAAGGTCAGAAATTTCAAAGAAAGATTAAAAAAAGACATGAATAGTCATGCTGACAAAACTCTAAATAAAACATCTGATACAAAGAATTCCACCTACTGTACTTGGAAGATGAGTTTTGTAATTTCATTTACCATGAAGACCATATGTATTTGGGAGAAACAGTGCAAGACACTTAGGGGCATTAGATGCTGAAATCCTGTTAAAAAGTTAGGTGCTCTTGAAAATCCTGTCTTCCAAGCTTACAAATAAATGTTTCTACATGGCTTTTCTCCTTGTAGGTCCTGCAAAATATTGCATTCAGGACATTGTAACTAAATCATTCAAAGGAAAAAAAATTGAATAAAGGATTATGTGTATGTCTGGAAAGGCAAAAATGGGCCAATTTTCCATCTCCAGTTTGCAGTGAACTTTAGTCACCAAAATGCATCTAACTCAGTACAATTTCTACCTTTTGTACCCCCAAACTACCCTAGATTTTTCAGCAGCGCCTATAAGCTAGGAAGTACCAAACAGTTCAGCCCCTATACCATAATGGTCACCGACTAAAAATGTTTCACATGGAAAATATTCTTATTACTATTTAAATAAATATTGCCAGAGAAAAAAATTTAAAAGGTTTACTTTTTCAAAATTTCTTCACATGGAAGATTAGTTTAGGCAAAAAGAAATAATTTTTTTTGAAAGCCAGCCTCAAAAATTTGTTTGCCAGTGGAAGCTCTCTTCAGGCTATTCATGACACATCCTGACTGCAAATAAGTATTGTTCACTTTTCAGATCAACGTCCAGAGGGCACTGAACACAAGTGTTTGCTTATCTGTGTATAAGAGATGTGAGAAAGTGTGAGATGAAAGTGAGAAGAGAGGGGTGTTACTTGTGGGAGCTGGGGCTAAGCCCTCTCTCGTCAGTAACACTGAGAGGTATCCTGCTACAAGAGGGGTGAGATTGCTTTTCATGTAAAGTTTAGTACTCAAAACCAAGCAAATTTATACATATTATGATCAGTACTATTTTCCAGTCCCATCTTGACAAATTTCTGTGATCAGACATACAACAAAGAAATAGGACAGTTGTTAGCTCCTTAGTGTTTTCAGTAACCTTCTGTAAACATTTCATGAACAGTCACCATTCTGGAATCAAAAAAGTTGAATGGGAATATTTGCAGCAAGCCAAATGTTCAAATGTTGCATTAAGAAAGCATTCAGATTATGATTGTGCAGGTATATCAGGTTAAGGTCTGAGTAGTTCAGTTCACCTGTTCCTATACCATGGCTCAAGAAGATTTCACTGATATTTTAATTTTTGGAACAAGAACAACATTTAGTGTGATCACAGGCCATTTACCAATGGAAAGAAAATGAGACTCAAGTGTACCATAGTATCATTGGGCAACCTGATGTAGTGAAGGCTGTCCCTGCCCCTGGCAGAGAGGTAGAACTAGATGAACTTTGGGGTCCCTTCCAAGACAAACCATTCTGTGGTTCTGTGATTCGATGAGTTTCATAGAATCATTTAGGTTGGAAAAGACATTGAAGATCATAAGGTTCAAACATTTACCAGTCAAAAGGGGGTGGGGTGTGGGGCAAGAAGGATGTAAATTACTAGAAAGAGTAGAAATTCTTTATCAATGTAAAAAAATATAGTAAGGTTACAAATCTATAATATGATTTAGTCTTCCATTTATCAAGTGTGAAATACATAGAATTGTGCTCCAGAAATTTAGCTTTTGTTTGAGGGACCAAACCCACCACATACAAACTAAAACTAAGAAAAAGCCCTGCTAAATGCTTTTCTATTGATAGTAATAATCTTGAAAACACAGAGCTGACTAAGGCCTGCCTGAATCCTGCAGAGATGTAAGAGATCAGAAGTGAGACAGGCTTTGCAGCCATGAAGTTGATCTGCTGTGTTTTCACACTGACATAGAAGTAAGCATTTGTCACAGCATCACTTGAAGTTTTGTACTCTATGTAGCAAAAAGCACCTATTGTTGTTTCACATATATTCCTGTTTAGTGGCTGATGTACCAGCAGTGACATTTTCAGTTGCTAAGGGTGTGTGAATAAGGTCTACAATGGTTCCCATACAATTCCTCTAAAACATGTGAGATCAAAAGTGTTGATTCATTAGCTGAGCGCCTCAGTGACTAAAGCCTCTAGAGCAGACTGCAAGCCTCCTGTTTTGTCCATTCTGCCTTTTCCTACAACCTCATAGAAGAACAACTAATGATGGACTTCCAGGTCCTCTACATCAGGCCTGAACTTCAGTAGTACATCACCGAGATGCTGAGTGTCTCTGAAATATCTGTAGCGCTACAGGACTTACACATCACAGCATCAACCTGGCAGCCTGCCTGTTTCATCTCCACAGGGGAAGGGGAAGTGGGATGAGCTCCTGGCTGCTCTTGCTCTCAATGGCTTGGCAGACATCTGCTCTTGGCAGTAGCAGGGAGTAAGAACATGTTTACAACTGGCCTTACTTGTGTCACCGGTGTGGCCAGTGCTGAGGCCCAGATACCAAATGATGTCTGGCTGCATGCTGCTCCTCTCTCCTGCCATCTGCACTCCATGGTGAGGCTGGCTTGGAATAAACAACTTCAAGCTGCTTGAAGCAGCTGGCATGTAACTGGTGGGTACTGAATGCTGCCTATATGCTACATGTCAACTTCTTGCCTTAGGCATCTCCTGAAACATTTACGCTGGTACAAGAACCTGAAACTATGTGCTGTGACATGATTAATGGGATGAAATGTAAGTTCAGAAGCCCTATTCTGCATCTAGGATGGTGTAACACCAGGCTCAAATATAGACTGCTGTCTACTTAGGCTTCAGCAAGGCCTTTGACACCGTCTCCCACAGCATTCTCCTGCAGAGGCTGGCTGCTCACGGCTTGGACAAGTGCACTCTGCGCTGGGTTACAAACTGGCTGGATGGCCGAGCCCAGAGAGTGGTGGTGAATGGAGCCAAATCCAGCTGGCGACCGGTCACCAGTGGTGTTCCCCAGGGCTCGGTATTGGGACCAGTTCTGTTCAACATCTTCATAGATGATCTGGACGAGGGGATTGAATGCACCCTCAGTTAGTTTGCAGATGACACCAAATTGGGTGGGAGTGTCGCTCTGCTGGAGGGTAGGAAGGCCCTGCAGAGGGATCTGGACAGGCTGGATTGTTGGGCTGGGGCCAACAATATGACGTTCAACAAGGCCAAATGCCGGGTCCTGCACTTTGGTCGCAACAACCCCAGGCAACGTTACAGGCTTGGGCAGGAGTGGCTGGAGAGCAGCCTGGCGGAAAGGGACCTGGGGGTGTTGGTTGACAGCCGCCTAAACATGAGCCAGCAGTGTGCCCAGGTGGCCAAGAGGGCCAATGGCATCCTGGCTTGGATCAGGAACGGTGTGGCCAGCAGGAGCAGGGAGGTGATAATCCCCCTGTATTCTGCACTGGTGAGGCCTCACCTCGAGTACTGTGTTCAGTTTTGGGCCCCTCACTTCAAGAAGGATGTTGAGGTTCTGGAGCGTGTCCAGAGAAGGGCAACGAGGATGGTGAAGGGTCTGGAGAACAGGCCCTACGCGGAGCAGCTGAGGGAGCTGGGGTTGTTTAGATTGGAAAAGAGGAGACTGAGGGGAGACCTTATTGCTCTCTACAACTACCTGAAAGGACGTTGCAGTGAGGTGGGGGTTGGTCTCTTCTCCCCAGTAACAGGCAACAGAACTCGAGGTAATGGCCTCAAGCTGCGCCAGGGAAAATTTAGGTTGGATATTAGAAAGAACTTCTTTACTGGAAGAGTCATCAAGCACTGGAACAGTCTACCCAGAGAGGTGGTTGAATCCCCATCCCTGGAGGTGTTTAAAAGACGGGTAGATGCAGTGCTTGAGGACATGGTCTAAGGGTAGACTTGGTGGCGGTGGGCTAATGGTTGGACCAGATGATCTTAGGGGTCATTTCCAGCCTTAAAATTCTATGATTCTATGATTCTATGATATCCTCACCTTCACTAGTGCTGCTCTGAGCAGTGCACAAAGGTCTGACAGCAACTCAAAGCAGGGAACTGCTGGAAAATCTCTCCACAACGTGTGTACTACAAGGCATAGGGTGAAGGGGAGCAGTATCACCATGCCTGGGTTTCCACGTGTTGGATGAAAAATGAACAGTTGGTTAACACTTTCACCCAGAATCAGTCGCTGGGGTATGGTTTTGTGTTTTTTAATTTAAAACTTAGTTGTAAAGTAAAAAAATGAAGGTAAGAGAAGACATTGGTATGATCAAGAAGACAATATTAGATTTTAACAAGATTTTTCATTGCAATAAATATTGCTTTCTGACCAGCTTAGAAACTCATCTTTGGACTGGAGCATCTTCAACACATATGTGTGTCTGTGACTAAATCCCCAGGGGCAGAATAGAAGAATTATTTTGCTACTTTCTTTTCACACACTGTTAGCTCAATGAAAGGTATTGACTCTGACTCTTCCTGTGAAACAAGCACCAAAATTAATAAAAAAAATAAAAATAATGATTTGAAATTCTTTCATCTCCAAGCTTCTGTACCTACTCTGTTAGTACAAGTATATCTTAGCGTGGCTAGAAATGCGTGTCATACATTAAAGAATCCTTACAGTGCTGAAGAGGTGTAAAATTGTTCAACATAAATAAGGATCAAACCTTCCTCTGTTCAATATTAGTTATCACTTCTACTTTCCTCATTAAAGAGGAACTCCATTAAAGATCCATTAGAGAATGCATTTTTAATCAAGGTTTAAATTATAGTGCATGCTGCAATCAGAAGACGTATTGTGTGACAGCATGAACAGCAAAATGTGTGCACAAAGCAGCAAAGCACCAAAATAAAAGGACATTGTTATGCTAAGCACAGTGTTAGAAGATAAATTTGCATAATATTTGGGTACCTACCAGAGCTATAGGCACATAAACAAACTTCATACTGTTGATTATTCATCAAGTTACATAATGTATTTGTTTAATCTTCTGTAATTTTTGTCTAGCTTGTTCAACCCACCACATTATTTTAATACAATGAGACTCCTCATATACATTATAACAGCAGACATTCATTTTAAATTTTTAGGAATATACCCTTCTGATATATATTTGTATTTCCCATTTAAATTAATAGGAGATGCACATGCACACACCTTCTGAAATCTTGTCTTTCAAAGGGGTTCAAAGCTTCTCTTCTCATGTAAATCCTCTGCCTGCTTACAAGCAGATGTTGGAGCACTGCACATTTTTCACATTTTATCAAGAACTTTAAAAGTATTTTTAGTTCTATTGATGACTGCATGAAAGAAAACTTCACACCAGAAACCCTCAAAATGCTCACCTGCAGGTGACAATGTAAGACTCTCTTCTTTGTTCTCAACCTTCATTATGTTTTAATCAATCCTGAATTATCTTTTTCTTTTCTGGATGATTACACTATCCTGCCACTTCCTTCACAAACTTTCTTTGAAACAGCCTCCTTTAGTCTTTTCCTTAGCAACTCTTTCATAGCTCTGGTTCAGCTGGAAAACATTTATGTTCTCCTGGATCTGGCCCATACTACAGCCCAGTTATAGCATTGAGATGACACACTTATCTGATTTAACAATGGAAAACAATGTAAAAATAACATACCATCAAAGATTTCACATGTTAAATTTACTAACCAACAAAATACATAAATAAACCATCAAAATGTCCATACAAGTTCATTCTACTGCCCTTTCCTAACTGAAATCAAAGCTACCAAGTTTTCAATCCATCTCTTTGACATTTCCTCAGAATCTGCAAGAACAATACTGTCTCAGTTCTAGACAAACAAGTGGAGAAACCATTGATTTGTCATTTCAAAGAAAAGGATGACGTCTGAGCACTCAATATCCCATGCCTTCTTTGTTATCAATTAAGCTCCATAATAAATGCCCTCTTGAGTTTCCCCACTGGAATTCCAGACCTTCTTATCCCTATCCAGTACACATACATGGTCTCCAGGCTGCTGTCATTCATGTTATCTGCTGAGATGGTGCTGTGCCTTCTTGTAAGCTTACCCTAGCGGGTAAGTATCTAGCCAATATGGACAGACAGTTAACACAGCATGACAGCTTCAATCTCCGCTACAGAAAGTCTTTCTCCAGCAAGGAATGGTGAAGCATTTCCACAACATGCCCAGCCATAGAGCACCAGGTTTAGGAATAAAGAACTTAGCACCAGAAGCATTGCTTAACTCTGGCCATACTTGGGCTACTGGGATCTCATACCCATAGGAAGTCAGCACAAATCTTTCACCTGGACAGTGTGTGGAGACCTTGTCTTTATGCTCTTGGGGGTGGCACCAAGCATGAGCAACAACCAGAAACAGGTCATCTCAGAATTGAACCAGCCAGTTATTTGTCTAAATATTGTTGCTGTTTTTCTAACCAAAAAGCATACTGATTTACTGGCAGTGTAAATTTTTTGTTAAAATGTGCCAGTTTTGACAAATGTCCTGGCAAAGAAAAAAAGCAAAAGTTATTTTCTTCTTTATTTCAGTTCCAAAGAGCTGCTTAGTTTTTCATATTAATTTTATTTTTCCATTATTTTTCACTCTCTTGCTATTGACATGTTTGCTTGAGTATAATACAACTGCCAAAAACATCATGACATTTTTTTTTCTTTAGCACCAGTAAGCACAGCTGTACCTTCACACCAAACATGATCTCTTTTCTGCAAGATTTGCTGCAGCCAAAGAGCTCACATATTAAACATTGACACTTTTTCTGGCTTATCACCAAGTGACAAAATACTGAAAAACAAACTCACCATCTCCCCAAATACTCAAAGTTCATAAATGTTTAGATTTATGGTTCTACACCTCTCCCAAAGATGCAATGCTTCTGAACTCCCTGACATAAGCAGGGTGGACTTTTAATTATTTTTCTGGTTTTGGAGGAGGGGAGTTTGAGGCGTTGGGGTATTTTTTTTTTGTGTTGGGGTTTTTTTTGAGTTTTTGACTAAAAATAACGTTTCAAAAAGTACCCACTGAGTGTCTTCAAGAGTATGGTCACCATGTTGTGTGTGTTTGTCATGTGGAAGCAGCACAGATATGAGACCAAGTTGCTCCCTGCTGGTGTAATTAATACACCCACCAATGAGGTATAATGATGTCATTACCCCGTTTTCATTTCCTCTGCTTCCTTTTGCAGCACCCTGACAGCAATATCTTGGGATGTTCACAGAATCACAGAGTGGTAGGGGTTGGAAAGGACCTCTAGGGATGACCTAGTCCAACCTACCTGCCAAAGCAGGATCACTTAGAGTAGGCTGTACAGGATGACATCGAGACAGGTTTTTAATATCTCTAGAAAAGGAGACTCCACATGTTGTCACCAAGATATACCTTTTGATGCTCTCTAAATACCCAACATCTTCTAGTGCAGTCCATTGTGTGTGAAAGTCTTCTCTATATATCCAGGGGTGCACCTCAGGTTAAAAGTGCATTTGAAAACCTAAAGACTCCTCAGCCTTCACAGGGAAGCTTCATAGAACTCCACGAGGTTACTGAAACTATAAAGATCACCTTATTCTATAATGACATACATTTTGCTCAGCTAGCAGCATCTCAATCCAAACTTTTAGAAACTCTGCTGTAAGGCCCACAACAAGGACAGGACAAGAAGGATGTTCATCATAGGCCTCCATCTACCGAGAAGAAAATGTTTCCATGATCCTCCAGCTGCTATTGCCACTCAATAAAAAAAAAGACTGTGTGTCAGTCACACCAGGGTGAGCAAGAGCCACCCAGTGATCCAAGTCTGTTTATCATTTCACATATAGTGTCCAGGATAGAGTGTGACTGGTTGAGACTCAGGAAACTGGTTAGTGGTTCTAGAGTAAAGCACAGATTTTTATTCTTTGTGCAGCCAAGGACAAGATTTGTGCATGCCAGAATATATTAATTGGAGAAGAAAAGTACAGAGAACAGATGGAAAAGCAGGCACCCAAGGTGCACCACCCTTTGGAGAACTCAGCACCATATGTTGCTTTTACAGTGCATTCCTCCCATTTTCTAGAAACATTGGGTGTATTATTCTCCACTTTGCAGTTTATTACTTATTATTTTTCTCCTTCAGTCATGTCTGTTTTTTCTGGGATCTGGTTTGCACTAGAGAGGTTGAAATGATACCAGCAAGTTCTCTTACCACCAAAGCAACTTGTGCAGCAAGAGGAGTTTTGCTTTATAGCTTATGTTTCTGTGAAGTAAGTTAGCTTCACTGCTGGAAGAGATTCTCATATGCCAGCAATTACTCATCTTCTTCACTAGATCTACTATACAGAAGTGCAGTTTTAAGTATCCTCAACCCTGATAAATACTGCAGTATGACATGATCTTATGGCAGACCTCATCTACCTGATTGTGAGTCCTTTTCTCTGTCACTGAGAAATGAAACACAGAAGTCTTTCTTATTTTGTGGTAGCTGGCATGAAACCAGCCCCTCTCCCTGGAAACATTTACACATTTGAGGTTTGACTTAATGTAGCATCAATATTTATAGCAGAAAAGAGCACAAAGCAACAAGTATTGCATAACTGCCCTTTGCCACAGAAGGTTTATATAGAAACCATAAGCAATTCCCACTTTGTGCAGAGCAAAACTGTACAAATAACAAGCAAGAGGATCTGGTAATCTTTGCAAGTGATTGACCAAGACTTGGATCAAATCACCAGCAATGCACTACAGACACACCCTCTGGGAAAGTTGCAGCCCATCTGCTGCAATTTGAATTTTGAGATAACAAAAAACAAAGGACACATGAGACAACAGAATAAACTGGTAACAGATGAGTTTGTGGCCAACCACTAAGGAGAGCTCTAATTCACAGCTCTAATCCTCTGTAGTCTAAACCGTCTCAATCTGAGATCCAGAAGGATGTGCTGGAATTCTGTTTTTCCAAACTTAACCTATATTCAACCCCAAATTCCATGTTCATGAAAGATACTGTGTCACAGAAAGTGAGCAGGAGAAATTAAGGGTAAATAAAATCTACCAAAGTCTCTTGATGTCCAGTTGCTCCTAAGGAGTCCATCATGCCCAATACCGGTGAGTAGCAAAACAACTCAGCTGCAATTTGCAGCCTGAGGCAAATGAAACCACCTGACTCCATCTAGAGGTGCATATCTTATATTTAAAGAAACCACGCTGCAATTAGCATTAATTTATGTGGGAAGCTGATTAGTACAGCAAATAACCTGAAAATCTAATTATATTCTGAGGAATGAATGAGTAGGAGAAAGACACATAAAATTTCCTGTGAAGTGGAACAAGAAAGACCAATCTCAACATAAGTATAAAGGCAGCTTCTGAGCTGTTACTGCTAAGGAAGGAACCATAAGAAAATAAAAGCTAATTGCATGAAAATATCAGCTCAGAGTTCAGCAGTGCTCGAAAAAAAAAAAGTAAAAATTCAGATTTTTTTTGCAAAAAAGGTGTAAAGAGGAGATTATGGCATTAAATCTGTTCAGCATCTCCAATACTGTATAAAGCTCTGATCTTTTCAGAAAAGACACTGCAACAATGCAAAAATGGGTCAGAAGTTGGTGACAAGATGAGCAAAGACTTTAGCAACAGTCAAAGAGTTTGAATCAGGTCCATCAGTCTGGAAAAGGAATGTAACACCTCACACATACAATTTCTTCAGAGGCCTGTCAGTTTTTCTGTGTCATCACTGAGAAGAAAAAAAATATACAATAAAGTAAAAAGAATACAGATAGACAGGCAGCTGTCTAGGTCACTAAAGTTGTTTCAGCATTGGTAATTTTGAGAAGAGCAGTAATTTGATTCTTAGCGATAAAATGTGGAAATTTTGAATTCTAAGGCTCTTTGAATACATAGCTCTCTTTGAGGCTTAAACTCTATGTTCTGTTTCAGATCACAAGCAGTGGTGTTGCCCTAAAACCTGGGATTTGTTTACGATTTGTGTGATACAGTGTGATACACTGATACAGAGGTATTTTATTGCATACTTGCACAGATATAGGTGTCCGTCCCAAGACAGCACAACAGAGCTCCAAATCATGGCTATTTGTACCCAAAATATTAACTTATTCATCTTTCTAATACATATGCATGGTTATTCTATTAAATAATTGGTTTGGGTTTCTTTGTCTAGCAGCAAACTAGAATGCATGCTCAATTCTTTTCTCTGGCTTTATCTTTTGAGTAGGTGGTATAATTGGGGTAGGTGCCTGTGAGTTGGTAGTTACAATTATCCCTGCCAGAATTATCTTTCCCCTAGTTTCCCATTATTTTTGGCAAGTCCAAAAGTTTTTTTCACAGTTTACTGGCTGAACTAGTTAGACTTCAGCTTTTAACAAACACAACATACTTATCAGAAAAAGGAACATTATTATTTTATCTGGCCTTAGACTAGCAGAGATAGGGCTACACAACAGACTTTTGCAGGAGCATGGCAACTTGATTCATTTAATATTTTATATTTTATATTACTGTTACAGTGTGAGTACAATGATATTTAAAAATTAAAAACTAGAAATTTTAATGTTCAAGCTAAGTTTCAAAGTTTCCTTCTTGAAAAACTAGCCTTGCATGTGTTTAAGCATCATGCCTGCTTACTCTGCTGTATCAATAAACAAAGATAATGCTTACAGTTAACAAGTTACATTTGGTTTAGCATGCACACAATGCTTTCACAGCTTCAAGCTTCAAATGCTTGTAAATGTTTTGATAGGATTTTTTTTTGGTGACATATTTTAAAAGTTTTTCCCATTGTTTTTTTTGTTTGTTTTTTTTTTTGCTTTCAAGAAGGTTCTATGCCAATGTCAACACTAGTATTTAGTAAGCACAGATGTTTGCTCAAAACAGTCATTAAGACTAGACATATGACTGCCAAGCTCTTAAAATCTTTTCCATACCACTGAGCTCCTCATTCACAGAAGTGTTAGAGTACCTTGCACTAAGTTCTGTGACTCACAGTGACCTGACTCCTCCTGAAGAAGGGTATCAGAGTGTGAGATGGATCAGATGGGAGTGCTGAGGAACTGAGGTGAGGGAGGGCAGAGGGTGGCATGCTCAAGTGTATTGTTTTGATTAGGCTTGAGGTTTTCCAGGCCACTGGTAGGGAGAGAAGTGGAAGAAGTTCATCTGCTGAAGTGAGCAGCGCTAAAAGCTTTGTTAAGATGCAGAGTAAAATTTCAAGATAATAAATATGCTATGCTCAAATTGCATACTGATGCCAAGAACCAAGCTTGTCCAAGGTGTCTTCTCTTTTTTTCCCTTAGGAATTTTAAAAAATATATACATTACAGTTTTCATTTAAAATTTATAAAAAAAAATGAAATATATATATCATCAAATTACAGTTTTATTGGAACAAACAACAGAAATCTGTCAGCACTTCTAACCAGGCAGACTATATATGAAAGATATTTACCAACTAACTTATTGAAGTAAATCTAAGTGTTACATAGGCATTATAATGTCTTTGAAAATATAAGCATATTTAAAATACCAGTCTTAGAAAGAAAGTACTTACTAAACATTCAACGTGGGCTATTTGAAACTTCACAAGAGTTCCCTTTCTTCATGCTTTATGATAAAATACAAGATTTAGCAAAAAAATCAGGAAAGCCAAATGTAGTCGTCATTGACTCTAAAGAAGCAAGCTATTAACAAGTCTCTTTTAGACTGTCTAATATGGATGAAGTAGGTCAAATAGTTCAAAATCAAGCATAGAATCATAGAATTGTTTAGGTTGGAAAAGACCTCTAAGATCATCAGGTCCAACCGTCCACCAAACACCACCTTGTCTACTAAACAGTACCCCTACATGTTGTTTGAACACCTCCAGGGACAATGATTCCACCACCTCTGGGAATCACAGTCACAGAATATTAGGAGCTAGAAGAGACCTCGAAAGATCACTAAGTCCAACCCCCCTGTCTGAGAAGGATAATCTAGGTCTTGTTAAATCTCATATAGTTGATCTCAGCCCATCAATACAGTCTATTCAGGTCCCTCTATAAAGCCTTCCTATCCCTGAGCAGACTGACACTCCCACCCAATTTGGTGTCCTCTGCAAATTTACTGAGGGTGCACTCACTACTGGGGAAATGTATTGTAACTGTAAAACAACATGCATGGTAACCTCAGAGTATGTAACTGCAGCTCCAGCCTGGCCTTCACATATCTTTTTTAATGAAGAACAATTATAGTTAGGGCATATCCTATTCTCAGAACAGATATTAAAGGTTCATAAGCCTTAGAAAAGTGCACTTAAAGATAATAGAGATTTAAAAAGGAAAAAAAAAAAAGAAAAAAGAGAAGAAAGATTGTGACGTACAGCCTCCAACTCTTTGTTGGACCTTCCTTATCAGTAACTTGTTTCTGCTGTACACACAAAGCATCTTAAATTTTCTTTTGTGTTTGCAGAATAAACGACCATGCAATCTACCTCATTGCTATCGCTGAGGGACTTACAAAAAATACAAGCTATACAGTGATACTAAATAAATCCCAAAGTCCATCAGTAAATTTTAAAGCAGCCTCTAAAGTGCCCTGGCAAATTGCAATTTTGATATCACAGTTGCATCTCTGCCTCCTTGAAAAATCCTACTGAGATCAAGAGACACATTCAGAAGGGTGTTTTCAAGCCACATTTACAACCTCTCATGTGAATTAAATGACATAAGGCAAAGGGTACTGCTGGGAGTTGAGGCATGAAAGGTTGCAGAGGAGCTGTGTAAGACAGAAGCTGATCTGTATACCAATGTGTAAAAGGGATCCTTACATTTGTAGAGCAGAGCCAAGAGAGGAAGGAATGACAATAGCTATCCTGCATTTGTATTTAAATATTTGTGTAAAGTAATGAAAAACTGATACCTTCCATGGATAAGAAATTTTAAGTATGTCAAAGAACTGTCTTATTTTGAATCAATTTTGCTTTTAACTGTTAGTACTGCATTCTACTGCCTCACAGGTGATATATTTTAAATCCCCATTTTAATACATTCCCTGCTGTATATTTGAAGCTGCACAGCTTCCATAAAGAACATTTGGAGAGGCAATGCTAATGTAAAGAAAGGAGTCTCTTCTTTTTGAGACTGTATGGCCTTACGGAAAATTCAAGAAGCAGAAGATCAAGATCAAGACCAACCGCTGCAAATCTGAGACTAATTTTGATGTGGCTGATAGCAAGGCAAGTCACAATTAAGCTAGCTGTTCATGATTCATGTACTTTAATGATATTCTATTGCTATTTATAAATTTGCAGCAGTTATAATTAGTCATGCCATTAGTGATACCTCATCATAGCATTAACTATAGTGCTTTTAGTCCACAGAAATTATGACATTAACTTTAGTAATAACTCAGTTTTACTTGTCATCTTGTAAACTTAATAAGGAATGCTTCCCACTAAGAAAAATAGATTGATTAAAAGTGTCCTGCTTAGTCACAGAACTGGCAGTCAATGGAAATACTGAGTTACATATACAGCTTCCTTAAAGGACAGAAGCAGCAGATCACCTTGACACATTTCAGCATGACCCAACTGTCACAACATACAGAAGGAGTATGCCTGTAGGGCTTGAGGGGAATGGAACAGATGCTATGCCCATACACCCATCAACAGCAGTGCCTAAGTAATTCCCAATAGATCCCAGACCTTTTTAGAACCTCAGTCAACCAAGCCAATTTACTGAAGCTTTTCCTTGACTTCTTGTCAAAACATTGTTATGTTCATGGTCCTGAGCTTTTTTACTTAAATTCATTACTTTGCTGAAGGAGGCAATGTTTCCAAAGAATGAAAGACGTAAAGGGATAGATACAGAATGTACTGTATAAGGCATTTATAGGACTTCTGACAGAACAAGGCAGGCATCTCGATGGATGCTGTAGCAACATGCCATGCAGTGTTATCACACCAACAAGCATGCACAGTAACAGAATGGGCCCTAGTCTCATCTCCCACAAATAAAAACTTCATATTCTGTGTCTCATTGAACTGAACTGGGAAACCTGGAGGCCACAACACAGCCACCTTTTTATTTTTAATCTCAGGTATCTTCACTTCTATCAGAGCAAATTCAACAAATGTAATGTCACTTTATGGCATTGCTAACCAGTATATTGTGTCAACCAAGACTAGGCTTAGCATTTCATTCTGTATCTGCTCTCAAAGAGCAAGACTCAAAGATATCAAAGTAACGCTGCTACCTGTTGTTTACTGTGATTACTTGGTCTTAGGTGCAGAGGAATGTAAAAAGCTGCAAAAAGAACCAAGTAGATATGTTTCTTCCCCCGCAGCAGTGAATATTTTCAAATGTGTTCTAGACAGAAAATAAAAAATTGATAAAACTGATGCCCCACATTTATTCCTACAAATTTATACATGAGCTCACATCACTACTTTTGTGACTACCTGTTCATTTTTTCTGGAGGGAAAATGAACCAGAGCTAACAGAACCCCAAACCACCAAAAAGCCTGCAATGACCTCATCTATTTTGACTCCTACAGTATTTGTTTTCCAATCAGTTTTCCAACATTGTTGCCAAAACCAAAATACATTCCAGAATGAGAATTTAAACTTCTATTTTCTTAATATTCTGCAAAGAACAGAAAAGGATTTTTTTTTACTATCTTTGTAGTGATAACTGAACAGACATTTTTATTTGCCAGTTAAAGGAAGAAAATGTACGTGCAGAAAAAACATTTCCAAAAGTTTTGAACCTTCATATTGGGGGGGGGGGAATAATTTTAAAAATCACTTCAGGTCAGGTTTCCAAAGTTGCATTTGGGCACCAAACTGATTTGAAAGTATTTATGATATAGCTATTCAGAGATATAAACTTAGAATCACGCTAAAATATCATGCTACATTATTTTACTATTTTATCTCAGTATTGAACAATGAGATGGAAAGAAGCACATATAGCTTTAGTTAAGCCTGTGTATAGAAATATGCATTTTATGAAAATATATCTAAACGTTTGTTTCTGTCTCTGAACACTAATTCTAACAGTGATTCCCCAGGCCTCCTCCAGACTGACATAGAGGTTATTTATCACATAATCCTAAAGTGGTTATTGTTGGAGCAGACCTCTGGAGGTTATCTGGTCCAACTTTCCTGCTCAAGCAGGGCTACATAAAGCCTATTGTTCAGGACTGTTTCCAGGGGAATCCTGATTCTCTCTAAGGATGTAGACACCACGGCCTTCCAGGACAACTTGTTGTGTTAGGGTTTTTTTGCTTTTAGATTTTCCTGGTTGGAGCACACTTAAAATGTAAGTGCCTAGGTCTCCTGTTGACAATCATTCACATAGTGAATTTAAAATTATATGATGCTTTCCTCCTTCAAGCAAGTTTCTATAATGAAAGCTATCAAAACCTCAAAACTTTCCAGTCAGAAAACTTCACTTATGATACGGAGTAGCATACAAGTTTTCCATGGTTCCTGCTCCAGCAACTCTAGTACTTTTTTGTGCTTCTAGGCACAAAATTAATATGCCATGCAAATTAATATGCCAAGTTTATCCCTATCTTGAAAAGTAACTTCATTCTTCAAGATAACAGACACAGACACTTTGCTTCCGCATAGAAAAAGTTATGTCCTGATATCAACTGCTGGCATTCAGATGCTCTCATAAACCTGGTTACTACAGAACTTTGCATGACAAAAGCTGCAGTTGCCCCTCTGTGGGATATGTCAAGGTTTTGAAAAGACCTAGGGTAAAGTGATTCTACTAGGGAGCATACTGCGATTTTTTTTTTCCTGCTATTTCTTCAACCACACAGTATTCAGGATCATTGCACATCATGCTGGGGACTGGGCAGCTGTAGTGTCAGGAGAAAGAGAACAAAGCACAAGTGTCTGTGAGGTCTGTCTAAGTTAACTGCAAATTTACATCAGACCAGGCAGAGAGAGATCTAGAGAAAACAAAAACAAAAAGAAACAAAAACAAAAACAAAAACAAAAAAAAACCAAAAACAAAACAAAAACAAGGGACAGAGCACAGTTAAGGGATTTTCCTATCATTGCATAAGGGAATCATCATCTTAAGATGGGAAACAGCATGACCTTGTGTCCTGCTTCCTTAAACAGGCAGCAGCATCTCACTAAGTGAAATAATTGCATAATCCTTCATGGGCAGGAGTGGGAGGGAGGGAAGGGAAAAAGAAACAAACAAAATATACTCTTCTACAGCTTATAGGTGCCATGCAAATTAATATGCCAAGTTTATCCCTATCTTGAAAAGTAACTTCATTCTTCAAGATAACAGACACAAGCAATATCCAGACACAGGCTGCAGAGAAGTATAAGGAAGTGTTTTCAGCAGAGTTTTAAAATATGAAACTTTTTGTCCAAAATGAAGGCAAATGTATATCTTTGACAAAGAAAATCCTAGCACCAGAATACAGTTCCTGTTTACACTGATGAAAGAAGTGAGTCAATAGACACCATCTGAAAAAGATGTTTAGCACACAGACATTTCCACAGCAATAAGCATTAGCTTGAAAACTGGATTTTGAGCCCTGTCTTCTTTCCCTTTGCAGTGGGTAGCACAAGCAGCTACATGAGCAGAACAGAATCAAGTCTACTTTATTTTTTAGCTGACTTATTATTAATGTAGAACCTTGCAACCCTTTCTGCTGCAACCCATCAACAAGGACTATTATCAGGACTTCATAATGTCAACTAGACTTTATTGATGTAAACTAGACATTCAACCAAATTAATAGCTCTGTGCACCATTTAGCTGTAGCTACAATTTAGTATTTAAATAATACATCACATAAGCATTTTTCAAGGAAAAGGTCAGGTCATGCTCTTAAGGACAGGCTTGCAACAACTTGCATATCTCAAGAGAAAGTTGTAACCTTTTACACAATGTCAAGGACCATATTCTAAATTTTACCTGTTTTAATATCATCTTCCCTAATTTCCACCAACATACACAAAACAGATCCTGGTTATTTTTCAAGGTTATTTTAGCCTTGTGGAGTTAAGTCAGTCCTAAAGTAAATGCCCTTCTACCTTGCATGAATCATGACAGGTCATCCTTAAGAAAAATATGCACCTTGCTCTGCAACAGATTGGGGCGACATGACAACTCAGGTTTGGGAGGAGCCCCAATGTTCATGTTGCCCTCAGCGCCTAATATTACAATTATGCCATGTGACAGTCCCCCAGAAACTCAGACATGAGGAATGAATTGAAATTGCATTCCAATGCCATCCAAAACATGAGACCCTGATATTTGCCATAACTGCTAGGTAATGCCACAACTTCTAATAAAAACAAATTCTATTCCTTTCAGCACCTGTCAAAGGGGAAAAAACACAGGTGGTAACTATGTGAGACTTAGACAAGGAAATACTTACTTTTATATTTTACCACGTATTTAAATTGAGCAAAAGAGTCTAGTTTCCCTGCCTTCAGTGTGTTTAGTGAAGGTTTTTATCTTTGAAAAAGGAGGATGTTTTAAATCTTACTCTTGGTGAAAAAAAAACCAACAAAGCAAGTAACCTAAATATTGAACAACATACTATTGAACAATTCAGACACTGTCTGAATTTTGAAGAATTTAGAGAAAGCTCTGAAGCATTATTTGCTAACTTTGGAGTCAGTGTTTAAATAGTAGAGTAGGAATTGCAAGTTTCTGAGCAGATTGTGTGTGGCTGCTTCTGTGATAGATTGTATTCTATTGCTGTGATCTTTTTCAATGTCCTCTCTCCTTCAGAAGTGTAACATATATGAAAATTCAAAATGCTACTTCAAAAGATTGCTAACTCTTTCTGAAGATACATCTTGTTGAAGTAGGAAGGGAGAGAGAGCAAAACCCATCTCTTAATTTTAGTCCGATCTCACATGCAAATTCCAAGACAAACTCATGCATAAGGTCATTACTGATCCTACATTAACGTACACTATAGTAACATACAAACCAATGCCATAATGTATGATACTACTAACCTGCAATGTAACTGATTCAGGACACACAGCCTGAGTTCCTAGCATGCCTCTGAAGTCTTCAGTAAAGGCAGTCCTTGAACCGGGGAAGTTAAAGTAGATGAATCCTACCACACTCATGCTCTGACACATGGTGGAAAAAAAGGAAGAGCTACTAAATAACTGCAAATAGGTTCAAATTGTAAAAGCTAAAAATAAAATTTGAATTTCTCTACACTTTCACTACATTCATAGAGTGTAAAAAATAACTTTCAGCCTATTAATGTGCACTGCTGACTTTTAGCTGTTTAGTTATAGTTACCTCAGACTGAAAAACAGATGCAGAGCTGCCTTCAGACACAATACTGCATACATTTGAAATAGTCATTCCCATGTAGAATATTGGATAAAAATAAAATAGCAATGACCACAGAGCTCAGAGTAGCTTGTTGTAATTCTCTTCCCACCTCAAGATTTATTTTATTGATCTTTAAGTGCTACCCATTTGTACTGAAGCAATTTATTATTTTAAAGTTTAAGGAGAACGCTACAGATACTTCTTCAATAATGTCAGAGATAACACGTCACAGGTTACTTACACTTTTCCTATCATTCCTACAGGTGTTTTTCAGACCCAATTAAAAAATTAGTTCCATCCAAATCTGTCAGACCAAAATGCTAGAGCCATTCTAAGTTTCCTGAGAGATATTCTGCAGGATGAAAGGAGACAACATGAAGAAATTCATATTGTTCACATACATTTGGGAATTGCAGAATCACTGCAATTGTTGTTGGGTTGTAAAAGACTTCTGAGATCAAGTCCAGAAATACCTGTCCTCTTCTAAACTGTATCTCTTAGCACCTCATCTACCTGTCTTTTAAATACATCCAGGGATGGTGACCCAGCCACCTGCATGGGCAGCCTGTTCTGATGCCTGATAAGTCTTTTGGTGAAGAACTTCTCCCTAACATCTATTCTGAACCTGCCCTGGTGCATTTAAGGCCATTTCCCCTTGTCCTATCACCTGTCACTTGGGATCACCCACCTCTCTAGAGCCTCCTTTCAGGTAATTACAGGCAGTCTCCACTCAGCCTCAAGAGGAGGAATCAATGTGGTTCCACCATGTTTTCCTCTCTTTCTTACTGTTGCTGGACATGTAGGTTCCACCCAGAGCAGTCTGTACTGACCAGAAGGATTTTCAGTGTTAGCATGGGACCCATCCAAGATGTATTTGATTAAGCACAAATACTGAAAAAGCTGTTGTTAGGTCGTATGGACAGACCATGCATGGCTCTTACTTTCCAAGATTCAGAAGCAGACAACTGGTAGTGAAACAGGATGAGATTGTCTTTACTCTGGAGCCTTTGGTAAGGCCATTCACAGAAAAAAATAAATGGAGGGTGTGAAAAGGAACCTGTATTGCAGTAAATCTTAATAGCAGAGTGTAATTATACTCTGCATAACTGTCTGCAAACACAATTTCACGCACTCTAACAAGACATGATAAAGATTGTAATTTCCAGATTCAGAAAGAAGGACAGCATTAGATCAGAGGACTGTTAGAAGACATGAAACCATAATGGTATGCCTGGGTTTTTCACTATTATAGAACACATTGTGCAAGTATAAACCTTTCCAATGCTGCTGGGACAGTCTTTTTAGCTGCCTTACTCTGAAAGTCATTCTAGATGACAGCAGACAAACCCGAGGCCAAAGTAAGGAATAAAATCCATCTCCAGGAGGTCAGTGGCTTTGCATTTCCATGGACAGTATGAGCGGTCAGAACATATGCTTCTGGTTCAGTGCTCTTTGAAGTTATTTTCACATGTCAGCAACACTTTCTCTTATAAAACAAGATTTTTTCTAGTGTCTTGAAGAAACCTGGAACCACGTTCATGTCCACTGTTCTTTCTGTATAGTTACCAAAGCAACTAAACAAACAGTGTTGAGTTTTTTGATAGCAGAACAGATCTCCATCTTTCTTTTCACATTTCCTCAGTCCTCCGTGATAAACATTATTATTAAATCCTTCACCTTTAAATTCCAAACATTTCCTTCTGCACAGTGGTCATAGTTGCATTGCATCATCAGGAAGGCCAGTATGGTCATATCCTTACTTACTGGGCTTGTGATTTAGCTAAACATTGTGCTTTATAGTATAGCTCTATGCCAAACTTCTGATTAAAATCAGCTAGGCTATGGGTTTGCATTGGATGTGACACCTCTAACCCAGGACAGGTCTGTATCTCCCTCTTTAGCATAATAATTGTGCCTGTACTACTAATCCAGCCCTCTGTGGACCATTCTGCCTGAGTATCTGCTAGAAAGGGTCTAAAAGGCTTCAGTCACTCCTAATATTGGCCTGTGTAAATTAGGACTAGGACCATTACACCCAGGATTATCAGGACCCTGTTCTTTGAAGGGAGAGAGGAGCAACAGGGAAACAACTACCACCAAAACCCAGGACCTAGATCTACTCTGTACAGTACATTAATGCATTTGTCTCCGTGGAACGCAAGTAGGTAACCATGGTATTCAGCAAGCCAAGCTTCTTGTACTCCAAGGAGAGCTGCCAGTTTCCTGCTTCAGACACATACTCCAGAGAGAAAACCCATTTCCCAAATCACTTCAGGTCCAGCTTTAATAAGTACTTTTCCTCACATTATTTTATAATAAAGACCTTATGTGAATCCAGTTTAACATGTAATTCAGAACTTCAAATAATACAGTGGAATATCACTACTGATATTAAATTTACATAATCTAATAAATTTGCATCCTATTGTAGGGTATTTTTGCCAATAACAGCATAAGTTTCTTGATTACCTCACTATACCTTTCCACCTTTTGTAGGAACGGCCCATTTGGCTGATAATTTTAATAGCAGGAAACAGTGATGAGAATCCAATCTCATTTCTTCTCTTGCAGTACAGGAAAACAGGTTTTACACCACAACTGCTTGTAACAAGTTACCTGAATTCAAAGACAATACTACAGAGCAGTTAGAATGAACAGGTACTGCAATTAAAACATACGTTGTTTAAATACTTCAAAGGAGTCTGCTTAATATTTACTGCTACAGGATACCCAGCCATTCCCAGAAAACCAACAGAATATCTTTAAACATGTGTAATGTTTGCCATTGACCTCAGTGAACAGCACAGTGCCTGTGGGTTAACTAGTTCCTTATCACCTCCAACTAAAACACGTCATCTCCCTCTGACTCCAGTCCAGTAGGTATATCTCCCACCAGACCATTTATTTTCTTGGTAGCTGGCACCCTAAAAATTAGCTACTATCACAAGGTATATCCAAATATCTCCTCATCCCTGCAAGGTGGCAACAATCAATACTAGCTTCATTGCATTAAGGATGCAGACTAGCAATTAATAAGCTGTAGGCAGAAACAGTGATGCAACATTTCCTCGAAAACTAACATCAGAGCTTGCCTAAGGTTTTAAGCACAGTGGAATTCTAAGGAGGCAAAAAATTTGGAAAACAAAGTCTATATGTCTTGTAGTTTGAGCATCCATTTCATATATTGATTGCTTTTACTCTGCATAAGCATTGTGAGCCATCCGACAGTAAAGTCTGCCATCAAAGTATTCTGAGCTCAGTCTCTGCCATGGCAGCTTGTTTGTAGGATGTAACACTGTTAAATTATGTATCAGAATGATAATTAACCATCCTCAGAAAAAAAAACCCACCACCCACAAACAACCAAAACCACACTTGTGATATATATTGGGATCGGGATTTCAGAAAGTTAGCTTAAATGTCAAGACTAGTTGTGGTTACTTTTGAATATGGCATTGTCAGAGAACACAACTGAACCACAGAAAAATGCCAATCTGGTTTCCTTTGCTTTATGTCTAGAACTTGGAAATATCTTCTGGTGCTTCTTGAGGTATTTTTACTGCTAGCTTCCAATTATAGAGGGTCATGTTAACACAGGTTATTAACATCCTGTGACATCTGCTACGTCATGTCCCTTACTCAAATGAGACCTGCACACAACAGCTCAAAATGCCAACTTGCAACTACAGCCAAAAGTCCATTCTCTGAAGACAGTGACTAGAAGTGTGTTTAGCCTATGTTTTTGGATAGACTTTAATTAGAAAAGTTTCAGGATATGATTGCCATCAGCCAATAAAACAAATATTTTCTCTTCCAAATTCGAGACACTGATGTCGGACATGACAAATTATTCAAACATCATCCAAATTGGTAAAGCATTATCAGCTCTCTCAAATAAAAGCCATCTAGAAACTTTTTTTTTTCTCTGTATTTCATTTATAACAGGAAACTCCAAAGCTTTGGGCAGCAGAGCAGTAGACAGTCTATAGAATTTCAGCAAATGTTTTCTCTTCAATCTTAAGAGAAGCTGTTAAGTTACAATTTTTTGACACCCCCAACCCCCAATAAAACTTCACCCTTTCTTATCACTTAAGACTATAAATGACTTACAGCATTCAAAGCTTTACTGTATCTTTTCCTTCAGCAGCAGGTGGGTCCTTGCATGTTGTTCCTACCAATCCCTCTCAAAATTTCTTAGGACACAGCAACTAACATTATCTGACAAACTCTTTATAAGAATCCTACCTTACTCCTGCACATTCCAACCTATATAATATTTAACCTGCATAGTTAGAGTTACAAGCAGACCTAGCTACATGCAATGTTTGAAAACTTCATAGCTCTCACATAGCAGAGGAATACTGGGAAGTAAGGGAATACACAAGAACAAAACTAGTAAATCTAGTACAAGCAACAGGATTTGGCTGAAAGTTTAGCACGACTTATGTCAAGTCATATGAAATACATGTTGCTCAGATCACCAGATTGATGCATCAAAATCAAAATATAAGAGAGTCATTTATCTGGGAGAGTTGAAAAAGCTGCAGATGTGTATATTTTCACAGCCCAATAGCACAAAGTTACAATTCAATATAAGCATAGTCTACAATCCTTTAATGCTTAAGCATATTTTATTTCATTAGCTTCTTGCAGTCCCAATGGTACCTGAGGTCAATTGCACCTACAGGTGATTCTCTGCAGGCCTAAGGATTTCCTTTATTAATCTTCCAGAGACACTAAAAATATACAGAGATTTTATCTTGCTACTGAGTTTGATCTATGTTTTTTATACAGTAACAAAAATCTTAGCAGAAGTCCAAATCAATTGCACACAAGCTATCAAAATGGCCACATTTTCACTTCAGCACATGCTTAATATTTGATCTTCTGTGTGCAATAAATGACTTTTTTATTGCATGCAGTAATTAATTTCTATTCACAGATATTTATGTATAAAATTAAATATTTCATACATTCATTAATTTTGTAATTTTAGAAGCTAGCCACTCTGAGGTACACTAATCAAATTTCCCATTTTGTGTGAAAGGTAATTCTTTAATGGGCAATAATAATTTTCTGTGCATAATAAATCAAAAAGCATGTTCTGAATCCTGATCTGTTTAAATATAGACCCATCTTTATCAAATTCAGCAATATTGTCTTGCATATTCAATGAAATGGATTAGTGCCCTCAGCATCCTCCCCTTACTTCAATCTTTACTTTGATCCATCAGACCCTAAAATGGTTTTGTCCTAATAAGTTTCTTAGGTTTATTATGCATTCATCCCAAAGTGCATCTGTTCATCGATCTTGCAGAGACAGAGTTGTGAGCAGTAGTGATAGGTATCATTCTATCAGGACAATGTTATTGTAGCAAAACAGCCAGCCAGGAAATCATGAGTGAAAAGGTACTCGTTCACTTATTCCTGTGTGACCTTCAGTGAGCAACCATTGGTGTGACTCACTTCCTCCCAGTTTATCCACCTAAATCTTGTTTTGGTAGCACAGGTAGTCTGTCTGCTCCCAGATGTAAAATACTGAAAATAATATATATTTTCTTTCAAACTTTATTGGCCAAGCTTTCTAGGATTAAATAATTTTAAATAAGGATTTTTTTTCCCATCCTCTAACACAGACTGTTGTTCTACAGAAATACCTAGGGAGGGGAAAAAAAAAAAAAAAAGAAACCCTGAGTTTGAGAGAAAAAAAACAAACAAAAAAAGCACAAAAAGTTAGACTTTTACTTATCACTTAAGTGGTTACTGAGATTGTTTTAAAAGCCAACGCTATGAAAACAAAAAGACATTAAATTCTCCATGTCTGGACACTTTATTCCTTTGTGACTGAATAAATAAGGAAAGATGCACAGGTCAGAAAATGGGAGAACTAAGTTTGTGTAAAGATAGAAAAGATCTAGTGATCCCAGCTGTGCCGGAGGCACATGCCTCCTCAATCACACTACATCATGTATTTTTCAAACAGGAAAGTGTCAGATAGGAGAGATCGCTTCCTTAATAAGAAATTAAAAATCGCTGTCATAGCAGGCACTGTATTCCAGAAAACACATGACCTGCTTACCAGAAGAGTAAATAAATAATGACATAGCTATGCCCTTCACCCTCAACAGTAAATGAAGGGCAAGGTAAGACAACTGAAAGGACACCTCAAGAAAGCCAGAAGCTTTTACATTGAGCTGGGAAGAGATTTTATAGATGTTTACCCTCACACTACAAGAAAGCACCAGCCTTCAAAGATTCAAATATGTTTCAGCAGATAGGCCACTGGAAGTCCAGTCATAAGCATATAGACAGCTGGGGACATTTCTCTGCCAGGAAAGCAGCAGCATCAGATGAAAGGGGCTTAATCCAGACCCTGGGAGCCAGGCTAGTTTCCAAAAGAGTCAGTACGTTGGGCTCCCAGCATTCTGAATTTCAGGTTCTAGCTGTAGATGTGGCTTGCTTTAACCCCTAGTCCCTAGCCCCCAGGAAGGTTGAGAAGTATAACAAGATCACTGTAGTGTCACAGGTAATGTGTGAGATAGTGTCTTCCCCTTCAGTAAGCAGAGGAAAAGGACTCACTGGACAGACTAGGTCACCTAGGTTTTTTTTACTAACAAATTTGTCTACTTCAAAAAAAAAAAAAATCAGGGATTAAAATCTTCCCCTGGCTGTGAAGATTACTGGTCTGGTTATTGTGTCCCTTTTTTTGTTTGGATTTTTTTTTTATTAAGCAATCCCGTCTGCAAAGGCTTTTTTGAGGATAGGTAGCTTTACTAGCATTGAATATTCTGTGCTGCACAATTGCCAACTAATGTAAATCCAGATCTCATTTTGTCTACCTCCTTATATTCTGAAGTATCTCAGGACCAGGATGAAGCAAAATACCTATACTGCAGTTCCAGAAGTTTGTGTTGGATTGAGCATCAAAGTCAGGAAAAATCATTAATCACATACTAGTTTTCCTTTGTGGTGTTTGCTTTGAATTTCTTTTGCTGATCAATAAAAATATGCCACAACCCACTTACATACAATTTCCTTTTCTATAATATAGTGATGTCATGCTCTTTAAACTTTACCCTTCAAAATGTCAGAGGTTTGCTCCCCAGTTTGAATGTGGATATTTCTCATAACCTGGAAAATATGCAAAAGTCTGATCCAATTTTTAATGCCATACAGTTCCAGAAAACATTTCACCTACTGGTGTTTCTTGTGTGACAAAGTATATATAAAACGTATTTCTTGATAATTAATAAAAAGTTAAAACAAGACAGAAAATAGTATTTACAAAAAGATTTGCTGGGTTTTGGGTTTGTTTTGTTTGGTGTTTTTGTTTTTTTTTTTTTTAGTTTCATATACTGCTACACATCGTATACAATCATAGAAGGTTTGGGTTGGAAGTGACTAACCCTTTGCCATAGGCAGGGTCACCTATTTCTAGACAAGGTGGCCTAGATAGTAGACATGTCACCTTCCTGGAAAAAGAGGCAGCATTATCTGCAAGGTATTAGGTTCAAAGACAGCTGTTGTCATTGTTCTGAAGACAATCAGAAAAGGAGGCTGAGGGACCACCTCATTGCTTTCTACAGCTTCCTGAGGAAGGAAAGTGCTCTTCTTTTTTCTTTGGGATCCAGTGATAGGATGCATGGGAATGGTTCAATGCTGTGTCAGGTAGGTTTAAACTTGTCACTAGGAAACATTTACTGAGAGTGTGGTTAAAGACTGCAACATGCTTCCTAAGGAGGTAGTTGATGCACGACCCCTGTCAGTGTTGAAGAGGCATTTGGACAATGCACTTAAAATGCTTTAGTTTGGTCAGTCCTGAATTGGTCAGGTGGATGGACTAGATGGTCATCATAGGTCCTTTCCATTAAATTGTTCTAGTCTACTTTAGTTTATTCTATATTTTAGTCATATAAACAACAGGATGATAATATCTCAAGCAATATGGTGCCAGAACTCCTGTTCATCTTGATTTTCAAGATGAAGAAAGTAGCATGACTTTTGTTAGCATTTCTGGGTATGAACATTTCCAATAAATTAGCTTCATGATTACTTTGTAGATTTTTTTACTCAGTTATTTTTAACACTTCTGATATGTGAACCTACAGAGGGCCTGAAGACAATTCATTAAAAAAAAAAAAATCAGAAAACTAAACCAGATAGTATATCTGAACAAAGATGAGAGAAGGAGGACTGGCAGTATTCCTCCAATGATGGATTTAGCATCCTGTCCCAATGTTCTAGCTACAGAAGGTCCCATCTGAAATTGCAGCATACACGTTCAATCATCCCTTGTGGCCATTTAATTTAACACTGCAGCATTTATTTTCCTGCAGTGCACTAAGAAACATGGTATAAGGTCTTCTATCTTCCCTGCAGATTCTTTTCCTTCCACATGTCAAGAAGTTCACTGTGAACATTCCACAAGATTAATACATCTGGGAACACACAGATGAAGCATCCTTTATAATCTCAATTTCCTAAGTGAGACACTTTGAGCTAGCTTCTCTCTAGATCTCAAAAAATCTAAACCTGGAATAGCATGATGAAGAGATCAGACCTCTCCCCTGTATTTAAGTCCCAGGAGGTGTGACTAGAATATCTGAAACATGAAATAGCAAAGAGCAGCTCTGTAGACAGTTATGTTTACACCTGCTGGCTTTTTTAAATAACTTCCATTACCACCCTACTAGCATAAGAAAATACACAGACACCTGCTCTAAAAAGAAAATAAGAAACAACCTCACAACACACAGGCTCCATATAAATGACCTTTGCCACTTCTGCTCTCTAGGAATATGGGAAACAGCAGACAATCTAGTGACCCCAATGACCTAGGAAATTTGGGAAGCACCTTCAAATGAAGAGAAAGAGAGATTTTTTACTCCATCCATGAATATTTACTGCAATTCTAGACACAAAATACCAAGTTCACCTTGTTCTCCAACTGAAAAATGGCTAAGAAAAGGCTAACATATTAGTTGACTATGAGATTCATGGCACCACTTCCCTATGATTGCAGGGTTTTGACTATGTCCATATATGCTTCAATATAAATCTATAGTTAAATTGGGTTAAGTTTCAAAAAGTTTATGTACCAGGAAAAACTTAATAACCCTAGCTTGTTTCAGCACCAGTGATGTAAATCACACTCCAAACTGGCAAGTATAAGAGCCAAAAGAAGAAACAGTTATTGCAATCTTAGAGGCAAGCCTAAAGGAGTGAAACAGTCAAAAATTATCTCTATTGGCCATGTCAGACCATTTACAGCCACTGACACGTCTAAAGTGTCCTGCTTTCGCCTGTACAGTGTCACCCAAATAAACTGTCCTGCTTCAGCCCCAGACAACAGCTGAGCACCATGCAGCCATTCGCTCAACCCTCCCCTGGCAGGATGGAGCAGAGAATAGGAAGATAAAGGGAAACCTTCTGGGTTGGGATAAGGACAGTTTACTGGAACAACACAGGGAGAGGGAAATAAACTGTTTATAACAGAATACACCAAACTGTATAACTCAGACCATATGCTCAGACCCATCATGAAGGTGAACTGTCCTGGAGCCTCTCTGCCCCTTCCTGACTAGCCCCCTTTTATAATGAGGGTGACCTCATATGGTATGCAATACCCCCTTTAATGAGTTGGGGTCACCTGTCCTGGCTGTGTCACATCCCAACTTCTGGTGAAAATTAACCCTATCCTAGCCAAACCCAGGATCTAAATAAAACTAATTTAAATTGCTAGTGTCAAAGTACAACTTTCAATGCTTTAGTTCCTCTGTTTACTGGAATGTGACTGCTAATGAGCAGGTTCTCTGGACAATATTTCTAAATTAAATCATCCCGATAGTGTCAATGCTACGCATGTAAACTGCTTTATTCTTGAAGATTTGAAGAAAAAAGCTCAGAAGCAAATCAGAAAAAGCATAAGCAAAACTCTAGTTACTCCTTGAGATTATGGATGAGGCATATGCTAAAGCAGGCCGACCCATTCCTATTATCAGTTTGCTGCTGAAAGGCCCTCAACCGCTGACATCTGCCTTTGCAACATCCACAACAGGTTTTCAAGAATTCTGACCTGTGGCTTAAAACCGCTCTCATCTGACACTCTCTGTGTTGGTATGATATGAGATGGACAAAATCTGTGGTAACAGAAGTGTGAGAGAATGAAAAAGCAAGCAAATCTGCTATCCCACCAGGCCACAGAGACCCTGTTTAGATTTGTTACCTATCACACCCTAGTTAGACAAATAAATTTTCCAAGTTTGTATTTCTATAGGTCTTAAGGGCACGAGAGCATCTGACAATCCTAGCCAAACTTTCATCCTACTTGGAAATAAATGATCATGAGATGAGATGCAGGAATGAGACATTTAGAAATTTGCTTCTGAGTAGGAAACAATACACAGCATTGTAGCTTGTGTACCATTCCCAGAGACCCATGCTTTTCAGAACAGAAATGACTACTTTGAGGGGAAGGGAACTTTCTAGTCACTGGAAGGTCACTGAGACATGAGTGGGCTGTGTATCTCCACTCCTTTTGTTTGAAATTACTTCCAAGTTAGACACTTCAGCCAGATCAGGTTTGCCAGTTAGAAGTCTTTGGCCTACAGGAAGAAATACCAGCATGCTGTACAGTCATGTATAACATCTTAACACCTCTGTCCAGTCACCTACATGAAGCTGCATCCTCTTACCACAAAAACAAACTCTGGTAAAGAAATATCATGCTCTGGCTATGTATCAAAAAAGCGGACAAACAGCTCAGTTTCAGTCCTCCGAATCTATAGCAAAAACCTTTTTGTGCTGTTCTGCTAAACACTGATAAATTAAAACTAATTCTTCCTTCCTTGCAATATATTTGTGTTTTGAGTACAGAGAACAGAGATGCAATCATGATGATATTTGGATTACTCTGATCTACCCTTAAATTGCTGAAAAAATTCAGCATGATTAATATTTTTACAAACAATGCCAAATAAAGTACAAATAATTCGGCACTTGTAAAGTGTTGCTACATTATCCTTCAGTAATATTTTCATCATATATAAAGACTATTACTTTCTGCAATGTTAGTATAAATGGACTGATAAAGTCCAGGGACAAGTATCAACAAAGAAGACAGATATGCCAAACAGACCCACAGAGTTCTCTCTTGTTTATTTTTCATGTCCCACATTCATAGAAGTCCATCCCTATTTTCTTTATATCTCATATTAACAAGCCCAGATGAACACTGTACTGCCTACATATTCTTAACTGTGACCTTGTACAGACCTTTATGCTTAAACATTCACTGATATGCCAGATAGACAAGGATTGATGGGTGAGCTTCCTTATGATACCCATGACTTGCTCATAGGATATGCCATTAAACACCAATTCCACAGGGTTCCTTAGTATCCATTAGACAAACACTTCTGCTGCTACAGCATAGGGCTGACTCCAGACAGAACCATAAATACCATTATTTAAATCCTTGACCCCTCAAAAAACAACAGCTTTTTCCACCGTCCCTCTATCCAAGGAAGAAAAAAGTCCTCATAAAAACATACCCAGATCCCACAGGATATCACAGAGAGTGGTTCCCTAGGCTGCTGTTCCATTCAAGATGGGATCAGTCACACTGCTAGCATAAAACCCTTGAAAGCCTGTCCAGATTTAGTTTTTATTAGCAAGGAGGAGGGGACACAGGTAGAAGCATGTCAAAATCTGAAGCATGAGAAATGTGGGGTTTGAATGAAAAGTATAAACTGAGATATGATAGATAAAGCATCCTTCACTGAATTCTTTCCTTAACTTAGGAGTCTTTTGGGGGATATCAAGTACACACACAGGAAAAGATGTCAAAAATAAAATCAGGACAGACAACTGGCTAAAGGACAAAGAGGCAAGAAATCTAATACAGCCAAGAGATCCTTAGCTTATCAGGCTTGGTTCGAATTTTTACGAATGAGAGATGGCAATGAGACTATAATATTCAAGGTTAGATTTTCCAAAAACAACAAGCATACAGAAGGATGCATTGACCCATCACCCTCCATCTTGAGACATCATTCTACGTGGGAATCTAAAGATTATAGAAAGGTTTTGCTCTTTACATTGTAGTGGGCTAAACTACTGTTCTGGTAGTTTGTTGCAAGTTCCAATATTACAGCCACCAGAACAGTATTAAGAGCAACGGTAGCAGAACAAAATATCCTTTCTGGAACAGGCCAGACAAATCTTCTTTATTCAGAAGCTTTCTTAAGATAGTCAAGCAAAAGGAGGAAAAAAGGCCAAGACTGAAACAACATAGGAATATTTGGGAAAATTCTTTACGTAGGTAAATCACAAAAAGCAGGCTCTACATTCTTGCTCTCTTCCCAAGCTCAAACTCCTAGACATCCCTGAGATTTGAACCAGGTCTGTAAGGAATCACTGCCTCAATACCAAGCAGCATCTTGAACTGGCTGCACAGGGGGGAATTCAAGACATTTTCTCTTGATCCATTGAACAGCGAGGGAATGGAGGAAGTGAGGGACACACGGCTACACTTAGCTCCTTACCAGCCCAAAAGACAAGTCTAATCCTGAGCTTACAACATAGGGCGTTGCCTGGTATTTAGGGAAAGAACTTAAGAAAAGTTTCAGAACAAAATAGATTGGGAGAATGTGCCAACAAGAGGACCAATTTAATGCAGAGCCTTGATGAGCAAAACACATCTGAGACTAATAGGTAATAAAACAAATGTACAGAGTTGTGATTCCTTCATACACTCTCTTCTGTCCCCATTTTTTTCTCTTTCTTACTCCTACTCCTTGTCTTCTGTCAGTGTTACCTTAACTGGCTATATCACATACATAGCTTTTGCAGCACAGGCATGAATCCTGGTGGTTATCTAAAGGCATGCCCTATGCTGCTGATGTTCACTGGATCTCAGAACACAGTATGTGGAGATCTAATGTGAAGCTTTCTACCAGCAGTGACTCTGCAAGGAAAGACCTCACCCCAGAAAAGCAATATATTTGGTGATTCTACTATGCTTCCATGTCCTTTTCCATGTCTTGTCTTATTTTGTCATCAAGGACCTAATGATGGGCACTGGAAGAGTCCCAGGTTTTAATTATTTCTTCCCTTCATCCAAATCTGCAGTTAGTAGGACAGTTAAATCCTTTTTAAAAGTGATTTAAATATTTTCTATAGCATGTCTCTAAATCCAAAGGAAAAATATAATAAAGAACATTATAAAAAATAATCTTAGCATTTGGTGTTTCTAGTGCTTTATTACTGGTTTTTAATCTTCAATAGAAGAATAAAAAATGTTTTAATGGGAGCTGTTAGCTTCCAGGAAAAAAAAAAATAAAAAAAGCAGCCGATAGCTTGTCCTGCTTTGTGCCCTTGCTCATATTATAACATAGATTTCTAATTCTTTATACCTGCCTTTCCACACTGGAGGGACAGATTCTGAAAGGGCACAACGCCCATGAGGCAAGCCAAAAGGAAAGAGCCAAACATCATCATATGCTTGCATTATTTTTAATAGGAAAAACTGAATGCTGGCACCTTCTGAGGCTCTAGCAGGAAGAGTTTTGAGTTCACAGAAGTTTTTTCAAGCCTTTGATACAAAAGCAGCTGGCCAGAGGCAATCTGACCCTTTGTTACAGACTGCAGCAAGCAGATCAACCACACTGCCAAACTCTGAAGAGTCGAAATAGATGCCCAAGTAACCAATTAAATTGCAATGTACACATATTTTAGAGTTTCATGCAGAGAGAGAAGGTCACAGGCTTGACATATTTCCATGGTATAATATGAGATTTTAACCATCTGAATGCACTTCAAAAATGTCAATGTCACATATTCCATTATAAACACCAAAAGCAACACTTTGCCTCAGCATTGCTGTCAGAAAGACAGTTTAAGTGAGGAACTAGCTATGAACAATACTATAGACAGATAATATATTGAAAATACATGTTCATTATATTTGTCATCGTTCTTCTAAAAATGTGCAGGTAGCTAATCAACTTGCAGCTTTCGGGTATGATTTTCCTAAATCCTTAACCAGTTTAAGAGCATAAGTCTCTGAGGCCTTCAATTAACTACTTGATAACAATACAATTCCATACTGTGTGGTTTCATGCACTTTGCTCTGAATCTGCTGCTATCAAACACCACCAGGCAGATGATCAGAGACGCACTGGCACTTTTGTGCTCCCAGTAGTCACATGAGTACACAAAATGAAGCTCTTCCATGTTAGTTAAATGGTATCTCAATTGAGGCTGTACAGCAAGAAGCATCAGTCAGGTTCCAGGTTTCTTCATTAAGATGGGACTGCACAAGGAATCTAAGCCTGGCCCAGTACAGTCCCAAAAACCAATCTGCCAGATTACCCAGCGTTGCATTAGCATTCTATTGCAGAAAAGGACCCTTTCTGATCTTGAAGTGTTAAAGAAGGAATCCATGTCCAAAACAATATTCTTTCAAGTATGCTGGATCAACTTTAAATATCCATACATCTATAAACAAGCCCATAAACCACAGCCTCTGCTTCCTAGATACATTTTGTGAAATCAGAGGGGCAGTGGAGGGGTGGGGGAAGGAAATAAAAAAAATATTAAAAAAAAAATCAGTATTCCTCACCTGATGTCAGAATGGACAAAGGAAAACAGAAATGGTGAGACTCCTAAAAAATTAATGTGGTATCTGCCATGACAATTCCACTCTGCTAGTTAGCACTCCATACTCTCCCCAGGTCCCAGCTCTGAAGGATAAGCAGTGCCTAACATCTATTGTCTGTTAAGCAACAGACCAGGGTGGAGTCCTGCCATAGCCCTGAAGCCTCTAGCTGCACAAAGCAAAGCAGACGCACCAACACCACCAAGAAATTCCCTTACAGCAAGCACATCTGTATACATTAGTGCTCCACCTCTGAGCACCCATTCTCATAATATCCTCAGATATTTCACAAGCACACCCATTCAATTGACTAACAGAAAGCAGCAACCAGCTCTCTAGGACCAGATTTAGGGCTTCACAATATCTTTGTAAAGAGTGACTGTGAGAGAAGCTTGCCATCATGCTGAATAGCTTGCTCAGTCATTTTAACCATAATGATTTACTAACCCTTCAGCACAGGTATGTTCTGCATTTTACACAGTTGCCAATAAAACGGTAATGATTTCAGAGCCTATGAGTAATAAATTTCAGCAGTTATATAAAATGGTTACTACTTCTGTAAACAAAAACATTTTTTAAAAATCCTTACCGCTGGCAAAGCATAAAAAATGAAACCAATTGGTCTTTTAATCTACTTATTAAAATTAACTTTGACAGTAATAAATAACTGACATAATATATTATTCAGACCTTTACATACAGAATTAAGTAGGACATAAAGTGAAGGTTATTTATTTAAAAGAAAGTAACATATATGAAAAAGAGTTGTCATTCTACAATAGCAACAATGTTGCAAATATATTGAACTTCATATAGCCCTGTTCTTGGAAGGAAGTCAGCTTTCCTGCTGTTTCATAGTCTGTTTATTGAAGACTTGCCCAAGAAAGGAAATTTCTAGCTCTAACACATTGAAATACACTAGTTTAACTCTAGAAAACAACTTACTTGTCTAAATCCTTTCAAGCATCACATGCCACACAGCTACTGCACTTTTTTGTTAGATCAGCAAACAGAAAACACACAAACAGCACCAAGGAGGGAAGATTCTGTAAGTGCATGGGACACAGAGCTGGACCAGTCTCTCACGTCATCCACAACCCATGAGAAGTAGCCATCAAATCACAGCCCTCTTGAAAGTCTGACCAAAGCCAATCCTAATGTTTTTTTAAGTTTATCACTGGACATCTCTCATATTAGGAGGATGCCCTAGAACCTCCCATTTGTCATTCTCTACTCTTGATACTCATGTTAGAGTTTGGACTTAAGATCTTGAGGTCATTATTTCCATTTTGATGACCAATATGATCCTTCTAGCTCAGCTTATGTCCAGGTTTCCTGGTCTAGAGGACCACCCTCATTAAATTATCCGGGTCATAAGCCAAACAAATAATATCAATAATGGGGGAGCCTGGACTATCATCCAAACTCAGGCCCTAAATTAAAAGATAAAGATAGGTAAAGATTTAGTGTCCTGCATGTCAAGGTGGGCTCCCCACTCACAAAATCACCCTCAGAACTCTTCTCTGTACTGGTGTAGTCATTTACTATGATGACAAGAAACTGTGGCTTAAACATAGTTTTAATATTATAGCTTTATATTCCCAAAGAACTTAATGTGATTGAAACTAGTATGTTTGTCTGCTTACCTCAGATTTGCGTCAGTGCAGAGAAAACTGTATTCAGCCTCCTGAATCAACTCCTTCACAGTTTTGTGGGCTGGCATGCCCTATGTTCCTTCCTCAGCATCCTGCACAGAAAAAAAAGTGTCACTGGAAAGAAATCTTCTTGAGTCCTCACCTTAAACCTGTAAGTCAGCACCCTAAGTTTAGACAGGGTAGTTAGTGTCTTCTTTTTTTCCTCTCATATACAAGGGAAACCATAACAAAGTAACAAGCAGGTTAAACAAGAGACCTAAAAAATGTGATCACTTGGAAAAGATACATCTGAGCTGGTCTCACCTAGTAAACTTTATCCCATAACTACACTGTAAGAAGAGCAGTCCAAAACCTTACAAGTCCCAAACAAGGTGGACACTGAGACTTGCTCAGGGAAAAAACCCAATGTCTCCAGTAGGAATATTAAACACTAGACTCTAGAAAATATTTTCATCTTCCAAAATGTGATATAGAACAGATAGTCTTGATAGAATATATATTGACAGAGTGAAGAGGTAAAGGAGTTACAATCAATCTCTCACAGGTGTAAAGTTGGGTTTAAACTTATAGGTATATATGTACCTGTCTCTGGGTCTTTGCTGAAAAGTGATTAGACTGTCATCACTACCTGAGACTGAACCATAACGGGGGACTAGCGTCAAGCATCCTTAGCAAATGCCATATGCATCAGCCTGTGCTAGAACAGGGCAAAGTGCTGTGGCATGAAGTCCTGTATATGCAGCACCAGGCCTCTACCCTCACATGCTTTAAACACAGCACCACATAGACCTCCATCCAGCTGACTACAGCACATTTCTTTATCAGTGTGTACTACCTGTTAATATCCCATATATGCACAAGCCTTTGCACTTCCTTTTCTCTTTGGGGTTCAGAAAAAACAGATTTCCCCTCTCATCTTACAGGAGGGGGCTCTGGTCACCAGATTAATTTGGTGTATGGTGCAAGAAAGACAATTCATATAGCCAAAGAAATCATAAGGGGAATCTTAATGAAAAAAACACCTTGGTTTTTTGTTTTGTACTTTCTTCAGTAGCTCCCAGTCCTTCTTGAACTGGGGAGCCCAGAACATACCACGTGTCTGCAATGTTTAAGCAGCATTTTAATAATGCCTTTAATTACATGTTTTAACTTTTGGTAAACCCTGAAGTGCTCAGACTAAAAGGTTACAGTAGGTCCATTCCAACAGAACTATTCTAGTCTATCTGAATCTGGCAGAAAACTAGATGCCATGGGAACAAATTAACTCACTTAGCATCATATGTGGGGCCCAGGCTCTACCTAATTCCAAAAATTAAATGCTTAAGCTTTTCAGATTTCTTTCATGTGGATTTTTTTTCTTTTTATTGTGTCTTTTTTATTCCAAAGCAGAACAGTTCTTTCCACATTCACCTACGATTCATTGTGGAGACCTTTCCTGTTATGATCAGTGTGAGGGCCTGACAACATAACAATTTTAACAAAATAAGGAAGTCTCTTACATAAGAATCTCTTTCTCAGCAATGGGTTGGGAACATTCAGTAATTCAAGAAAAAAAAAAAATACTGCCTTGTTTTGTGAACTTTTGAGAATCCAGCTCATAATTTGGCAGGCTCAAATGCATTTCCAATAAAGTGGCTGTCAGATAGTCACAAACAAAATGCAAAACACAGTTTGTTCACAACAGGAAGAAAGGCTAAAAGTATTTGAATATATTGGTATTGATAGAACAGCTCAGCCGTCTTCATTCTGAAGATGGCAGAACATTTTGTCTATTTTTTCCTCATTTATTTTCTAAAGCTGTTAAACTCTGTGCCTGCCTTGGCATACAGGTATCTGCTTGACACAAAAGCATCAGCATTCCTCTGTCTCAGTTACATTCTTCAGCCAGAGCCTAGTATCACAGAAGTAACTGGAAGGATTACAAAAGCACTTATTCACAATACAAATTACTTTCTTGGCTTTTTCTTTGTTCTGAGTGTCAAACGTAGTGTTGCCTGAAAGCAACTCTGCACTGTGACAAGGTTGTGCTGTAATGAGGTTCAAAACTGCCTCCCTGGGGCAAGTCTTGCATGGACTCATGTGGAGTCTGACACCTGCTTCCCACTTAGCAGCTGCAATTATTTTGTGTTAATTGCTGCTAGTGTCTATTGCCCTTGAGTACTATGGAAGCTGACACAAAGCAGCTCTGCTTAACTACTTTCCTACTTCTTGGTCCCCTGAATAAAAGACCTATTTTGTCTATGCACCGGTTGCTCTGCTCCTATGACTCATGCAGCACAGAAAGTTTTGTCCTGCTTCTAAATCCCTTGGCCTCCATCCCTGGTTTACCTCTCCTTGTGCTATGGCTCTAAACGCTAAAGTTGCCTAGAGGAGCTGGCATTCCATTTGTCATTAGTTTCAATAGTGTTACTGGAAAAGTTGGTCAAGAATCTCTCTAATTTGGGAGTTTCAGAAAGCAGGGATTCTTCATTGCAGTGCTGGATGCATGGATTGCTCCAACCCAATGTGCATACCAATTCATGAGGCAGGTATTTTTATACATGTCATGGTTTGTGTAGTCATTAAGTCATTTACTTACGTAATAGATTTCTGGGAATGGCCATACATATTTGGTCTATTTCCTGGAATTCGTAATATTTGCATCTTCATTGCACATGCGCTTAAATCTCTGTGGGAGTCTACTCTGAGGGTCTTTGGTGGTCCTTTGGTGGTCCCTAGTGGCTGTTTGAAGATGTTCTTTCCAAGTACTCAGTCTTCTCTTCCCTGTATGGTGTTTCCTTAGGTCATCACTTTGCCAGTGGAAGATAATTCCTTATCGTGGTTCCAGCTGGCCTCCTGCTGGTCAATTGCCTCCAGGATATGTCAGATACATTTGTGAAATTCTGCCCTTGCATGCATTCTTACCTGAGGCCGTTTCATACCTTCTTAGTTTGATGTTCTGCTTTATGTTCTAGGTCATCTTGTTCCACACACAAGGATAGCTCAAGGTTTCTTGGGTCTCCTAACTCTACATACCAAAGAGTTGGTCAAGAACACACAAGGCAAATACAACAGAATTACCAAGGGCATAGTGGAATCCTTTGGCCTTTGTTCAAGGTATCAATTGGAACTGAGCATCTAAATCTGGTGTACAGGTTTGAAATGACCAAACCATTAGTTTACGCTGTACAGAATGCCATACCCTTATCTTCCCATTTTCACCAAACTATTCTGATTGATAGATCTCACTGACCCTAACTAAAATCAGGATATAAAGTCTTGGAGGAAAATAACAATAAAAGAAAATTATCCTTGAAATTAATTTTAAAGCAGCCCAAAAGCCTCCAATTTTCAGCATTTGTTTACTGACTGGATTATTTCCAGAAGTTTCAAGACCAGTTGTTTAAACTCTCCAACTATCCCACAACACTGTTTGGATAGGCTTACTTGTCTGTTAAGCCATAGAAGGCCAAAAGAAAATCTAAGATGCATGCTTTGTGATATGTGTTTAGACAATAAAATAACTGATTTAATATGAAAAACTGTTAATCGTCCACCAGCTCTTGTGGTAAGTCTTGGCTTTCTTTGTGTCCCATGAGACTCTCGGTCTGTGGATATCTTTTAGAAGAAGGATATTTTCTCTCCAATAGAGAGCAAGAGGTTCAAGATTCTCTCATGAAGGCTTTGCAAAGGTTTTCACCCCCTTCAGTGTGACTTCTAAGACATATAATAACATCCAAAGTATAGCTGAAAAGGAGTTCTGTTTTGTTTGCATTGCATGTTTCTCATGCTTTTCTCTATTGCACAATTCAAAGGGCATCACAATGTAGTGGAGCTACCCAGAGCCAGAAATAGAAATGAATCAGGCCCTTTCATTAGAAAGAACATTGCTATTCATTAAATAAGCCCCGTCTCCATTATGAGTTGAGCATTTCCAGTCATGGATGAAGTTTTCCTTTCATTCTCATCAGTCATCATATTTTGGTTTTGCCCCAGCCAGAAGCTAAGCATCACACAGCTGCTTGCTCACTCCTCTCCCCTCATCCCACCCCCAGCAGAATGGGGGAGGAAATCAGAAAAGTGAAAATGAGAAAACTCATGAGTTGAGATAAAGACAGTTTAATAGGTAAAGCAAAAGCTAAGCACAGAAAGAAAATAAAACCAGGAATTCATTCACCACATCCTGTTAGTAGGCAGGTTTTTGGACATCTCCAGGAAAGCCAGGCTCCATAACACACCACCGTTCCTTGGGAAGATGAATACATCCTCCCTTCTTCCTTTTTCTCCCCCAGCTTCATATGTTGAGCATGGTGCTATATAGTATAGAGTATCCCTTTGGTCAGTTGGGGTCAGCTGCGTCAGTTGTGTCACCTCCCAAATTCTTGTGCACACCCAGTCCACTCACTGTAGGGCAGTGTGAGAAGCAGAAAACGTCTTGACTCTATAAACACCACTCACCAATAACAAAAACATCACCAACACTGATTTCGGCACAAACCCAAAACACAGCCCTAGACAGGCTAGTATGAAAAACTCTACCCCAGCCAAAATCAGCACACCTTTCCAATTAAAAATTAACTAGCATTGTCATAACCATCCCCATTCTTCTCTTTTAACCTTATGGCCCATCCTGCTGGTAGGTCATTTGCTAATCAGGGTTTACTGATAGTTTTGTAGCTAGATTATAAAAAGGCAATGTTAATGGGCAATGAATATTCTCTATATAATGACATCTTAAAACAAATATATGTTCTGGTGTGTAATTGTACCTCAGTTGACTCTGAAATGCTTTTGTGGTACTTCCTGGCAGCTATATTTCAGATACCTAATGGTCCTGTTAAATATGGTGACCTGAGCTCCTCATCCAATCTACATTTCCCAGGTCTCACTTCCCAAGTGTTTGCTGAGATGCATCAAGAAATGCTGACCTGCGGATAGGAAATTAAGAGATATCTTAACAGGAGGAGGAAGCGATAGCATACAGGTACAGTTATTTTAATACTGGAGGCTTTGGGGCTAAAGAAATCCAAGATGTTATGTATTTTCCTCCAAAAAGGAAGTTTCTTCTGACCATGCTAGATAAAAAGCCTAAATTAATGAGAAGAGACAGTAGGAAGCTAAAGGCATTCTACTACATCATTCAGGGTCGGACATGCAGTGCGCAGAGCAGTACTGAGATTAGAGATCCTGACTGGGCTCACCAGAAAATGGTTTCTTCCTTGTTTGTCCAAGGATAGCCTCCAGTAATCAGGGGAGAGTTCCTGATGTAAGCAGACATAAACGACAAAGCCAAATTTAACAAGGAGTACTGTGGCAAAAAGACAGCGTGTCTCTATGTGCAAAGCCTGAGAACACATTCAGCTCACCTGAAATAGGGAACATGTTAAAGTACTTCTACTCCAATTAACTGTTGGGATCATAAGTGTATCTGAATACTGATGAACTTTATATTATTTTTTATTATTATTAGAGTTTGGTTTTGTGACTACTTTCCAAGCTTTCCAAATAACATGAAGGGAAAAAAGTGCTGATGCACCAGTGGAGGGGGAACAGACATTATTTCTGATTACCTCCCCAGCAGCAGGATTTAAAAGCTATATATGTTTAAGAGTGACCTTGACTCAAGGTTGTGGATTAGAAGAGAATTTGAATCCACCCATTTCTAATCATCACCAAAAAGAGTGCTTCTGAAGCCTTTCTACTTCCTTTTCACTTTGAGAACTGTTCTTATTGTAAGAAAATCAGAAGTGTCTCCTAGGCAACACTGGCAAAGATGCAGTAGTAAAGAATCAACACAGGTAATAGGAAGTACAGTCAATAGGCTGCTGCAATACAAGTGTAGCTATGCCACATATGCTAAAGAGATTTAATTTTATTTTATCCTTGACAATCTGACTAGTTTGTTCTGGGTTTTTTTTTAACACCGTTTTAGCACAATTCCCATTTAAAACAATAGGAATGGCATGATGAAAACCTTAATCTCAATGGGCTACATTTTATAGTAAATTCTTACTAAAACACAAAAAAATATTTGGCAACTAGTGATAGAACCAGAGGGAATGGCATAAAGCGGATTCAGGAGGTTTAAATTGGATATGAGGAAGAGATTCTTTACTAAGAGGGTGTTTGGGCACTGGAACAGTCTCCCCTGGAAGTGGTGACAGCACCGAGCTTCACAGAGTTCAAGAAGCATCTGGATGATGCACTCAGACAGATGTTCCAAATTGGCTGGTCCTGTGTGGAGCCAGGATTTGGACTTGATAATTCTTATGTGTCCCTTCCAACTCAGAATATTCTATGAAATAGTATTCTGGTATCCTCAGAATCCTAAACTATTTATGGTGTTGAATAATTTATTCTCTTGTCTATATCTAGTGAAATGAAACCTTGATCTTTCTAATTACAATTAATTTTACCAGTTATTATTACTAATAGCAAGAAAGTATCAGGAAAAAAACAAAAATGCATGACAGTAAACAAGGATGACAGGATCACAGAATGTTAGGAGTTGGAAGAGGTCTTAAAAGATCATCTAGTCCAACCCCTCTGCCAGGTGGGGATCACCTAGATTAAATCACTCAAGAACACATCCAGATTGGTCTTGAATGTCTCCAGAGAAGGAGACTCCACAACCTCTCTGAGCAACCTGTTCCAGCGATCTGTCACCCTCACAGGGAAAAGGTTTTTCCTTAAATTGACATGGAACCTCCCACTGACCTATCACTAGTTATTACTGAGATAAGAGGTCTGTGTTACCTGATTATCAAGACAGTATGATAGTTAACTGGTACGTCACAGTTGCATTTTAAAAAGCACACATTTGAAATCATTTTGATAGCCTTCCTGCATTTCCTGCACCTTCTAGGTGCAAGAATGCTCAAACACACTGATGTGCAACTTTCTGAAGTCTGGCTGAGATTCTGAAGTTTTATTTCCAAGGAAGAACTCTGCTGTATAACACAGACTTTGAGCAGACAGGCTGTACTCAAACATAACTGCCTGCTGAGTGAAGCACAATTTATAAATGGAAACTGTAAAAGTGGAAAAGAACTGGAAATTATAAATGTTGGGTAGAAGGGATGTTTCCTTGGAAAAACAAAAACAACAAACCAACAAAACAGGAAACTAGCAACTCATGTTCATAGAGAAATCATGCACATTCACTTTTTTTTTTAAGAAGGCCTATGGTTCCTGAAGAACTTTGGGGACCCAATCTGCTTGCTACTCTTTTCTGCCTAATTAATCCATATTCTGCAAATCTTTCACTGTAATATTTGTACTATGACAATGGGGGTATTTACATGCAAATGGTGTATTTGTGAGTTACAACATTGTCTGTTACTGCTGTTCTTTCCTCACCTGAAGTCATAACGGGCTCTTCCTTGACATTATAATCACCTACACAGCAACTCACTGTTGATGCCACAAACCAAAGGTTATGACTTCAACTGAGGGATCAGTAGGAACAGAAGGGCTCACATAAAGAGAGGTACTGTTTGCATGCAAATGCATCCATTTAAGAGGAAAAAAACAAATGAGAGTCATTAATTACAAAGTGATATGCTAACTGAATGCATTCTCATGGAATATCTTTCAGATTCTATGAAGCATTCAGTGCATCTTTAAAGAAAAAAGCACAAGCTGGCTCCAAATCTCTGCTGTTATCAATTGGCACAGATCACTGGATTCTAGCCCACCTGCAATCTGCAGCAAATTGTGATTTGACTTCTGCTCCCTCTATGAGGATGCTGTTAATTCACTGTATCTGTTTTCATCAGCCAGTCCCAATTTAAATTCTTTTCTTTGTTTGAAACCCCCTGTGCTCAAAGGCTGGGTATGCTGGAGAGTTGCACTAGAGCTTGGCATCAGCTGTTATTAAATAAAATAGTTGAACAGCAGGTGGACATTAGAGACCTCAGTTGCTCGCACAGCAGGTGCCAGCTAGACCTTATGGCCACTAAACAAGTAAATCCTCTGCAGTGAAGTTAGTGGTCAGGCTGTGATCCTTAGTGGGTTCACTCAAAGGCAATGAGCATAAAAGTATATCTACACACTGAGGGATGCAACTCTCCTGCCTCAGACAGGAGAGCTTCTTGCATTGGCCTTTTCTCCATGCTGTCAGGTCATGCGCTAAGGCTGTTTGGACAGCTTGAACAGCCTTAAAACAAACATGGAAGCCAAATTTAATGCCAGCACTGAGGTAAAGAGGGACTGGTTTATGCCCTTCTCAAGGCTCTCCTACCTAGCAAGTGGCAGAACTCTGCTTGTAAATTGTTGAGTAAAGTGTCTTCACTTAACCTGAATCAGAAAGGGCATTAGGTTGTTTACTGAAACCCTCCCGAGAAAGTTTGAAACAGCAGTAAACAAATAGGAACTGTGTACTCATGTGAAGGGTCTCTTCAAAACTTTAATACACAATCAAGGAAATCCCCAAGGCCAAAACTTAAGCAGTTCATGAAACATATCTCTCCTCATCTCCTATAAATTCAGGGAGGGAGGCATGTGCAGAGGGGAAACTGAAAATATGTATCTGAACAGTCTGCAAGTGCCCATTTCTTTCCAATGATGAGATTCAAATACCTGGCCCTTTGGCTTCAATATCTCAACTTGGAGCATAAATGCAGGGGATCAGATCAGGCTTAAGACTAACTGCAACTTAGAGCATGAAAGTGGGGCTTTTTATGTTAAAGGTTGATAACATTTTTATTCTTCATTAAAGAGACCTGAAGCACAAAATCCTGTTTTGTGTAGACATTTCAAAATACTATTTTAGAGCTGATGTTAGAATCTTTTCATGAACTTTTCTGTTCTGATCTTTAAAATCTCATTCCATGGAGGTAGCTATTACCTTGACTTTCTATCCTGATACAGAACTGAAATATCCAGTTCTTCAAATTGAAAAATCACAGTATTAAGGAATACTTGAAGTCCTTAAGGAATGAAAATTAGGTGTACAATTAGTTCATTTTGATATAAACATTTCCTGATAATGACAACATGGAGAAAACTTCAATAGGAACATACTAAGATTTGAGTTTGCATAAAAATATTTTTGTCAGTATTAGATGTGCCCTGGTTAATTGCTGAATTATCTTCCCAGCTACATAGCTTCTGTCAGCCTAATTACTGTGTACATTACAGCTTCAGATCTTTTGGTCACCATCTCAGAGATTATTTGAAAAAGTATGCTAGCTGATGAACCATTTATAATCTTGTAAAAGCAAAACTAAGAATGCTGAGACAGGCAAGATTTTTATGTCTACCCATTTGGAAGAAACTCTCAATGTCATTTATACTGGTGATAAAGAAGTTAGAGCTGGTAGGCAATAGAACTGGTCACAACATTTTCTAATGGAAAACTTTTCCATTGAAAGATCATCTTGCTGCAAAAATGGGAGCACTCTAAATCCTCAGTCTTTCTGAAAAACTAAAGGAAATAGTTAAAGGTCTTAATATTTCTCTTCCTTCCTTTGCAGTAAGCAATGACTGCTCTCATTACCACTGCTAAAGAAGTGACATCTAGAAAAACCTTGGGAACTGCAAAGGCAACAGTTATTTTCTTCTTCCATTATCATATAAATTGCAGGACATACTTTCCTGTTTTATATCAAAATTTGTAAATAACAGAGCAGGTCTGCACACAGCTACACTTCATAATTGCAGCAACCAAGTCAGACAAGTATCTGTCCTACAGGTACTGACTCACAGATTTTTAAACATAGGCTCTTAGAGTTTGCAAGCGATTTAAATACCTGCATCCAAATTTAAGTGCTCTGACTGAACTTTACTTGGTAAAATAACTTCTGTTGCTTTTTAAGAAGATTTACCACTTCAGTAACATTGCAAATCCGTGCAGTAGAAACCCAGGTGATCACAGAATCTCAGAATGTTGGGAATGAGATGCTGAGAGCAAAACCATAACTCAGACCTAATTCTCACCTGTCTTTAAAAACCCCCATTGTTGAGAGCCACAGTCCCACAGCCTTTCAGTGAAGCTCTGTTTCCAGTTTTTCAGTTTCTGATTCAGGATTAAATTAAAATTTACCTTTAAGTTTCTTTCTGAGTCAGCTCGCACATGGACGGAGTATTTCTATTGCATCATTTTAGGAGTGGCAATTAAATGTTCCCTTTTTGCTTACACACTGTCATCTGTCTGTGCTAATCAGCACATTAAAGAGGTGGCCAGGATAGGTGCTTCTTCATGACTTGAGCATAAAAGATTTTCCAGAGGCTTGTAGAGGAGAAACAGGAAGAGACTCTGGACCAGTTCTTTGTCTGACAAAATTAAAGCAGTGAATCTTGTGGATTTACAAGGATTTCCAGGCTTTACATTAATGAAGAAGTGCCATTCAGCAATTATACACACTCTCACCTGTATGAACATTACTACAAATGAAGGCAGGAGAGCTTATCACCTGAGTGGATGATGGCAAATGAAGCTAACTTAAGACTAGGATCATCAACCATGCAGGAGAATGAGAGTACATCCCAAATACAAACATGACTGATTTAATGGGAGGGGATACATTTAATTCAAAGTGACACTGAGACAGGAAACCAAGCAAGGGGCCTGAATATTGACACATGGACAAAAAGATCAAAGGAACAAAATTATGCTAGCCAGATCACATTACCTGAAAAGTTAATTGGTTTAGACACTTTCATCTTTCCAAAGACAGTGCCTTCAGACCTCAAATGTCATCAGTTCATTACTTTGGGTAGACACACTGAGACATTATGGAATAATTCAGGATACAGAGATGAGCAGGTAGCAATAGGAATAGTATCAGTGATGAACCAGGAGCTATAAAGACAAGAATGACTTCTGTGTGATTTTCCAATGCCTGCTTTTCATCCATAAATGGTTTAATATTCCTCTAATCCTGTAATTCATCAGAAAGAAAAGGATTCCTGCAGGTTAGTTATAGCAGGATAAAGTCAAGTACAGCCCTGATCTGAAATTCATCCCATTTCTGTAGAGAGAAAAAAAAAATTAAAAAAATGGATAGCATGATATACCTCAAAGTTGAAAACAACTTGCCTAAGATTCTTCCAGCTTTTCAGAAAAAGAATCCAGCACATTAACAATGTCTAAACCATCTTAATTTCAGATCCATCCCCACAAGCAACAAAAATATAATTCAAACATATACAACATAGTGAAATGCATGCCTTACTACAAGCACTCCTCACATGTGGCTACACATGTCCCAGGAAAGGGAAGTAGACATACATCCATCTGCCTGAAGGCAACAGTGCCATTGGATTCTATGAGTCTCAGGGAAGGAAGACATTTTTGTTTTGGGGGAATTAGGGGCTCCAGACTGATACTCTACTGCTATAGCTTTCTAATAACTAGATGCTAGATGACTGGATGCAGACAACAATAATGTTCTGAAACAAACTTCAGAAGTGTGAGACCCATTAAATCCACTAGCTCCCAGATGTACTTGTTCAGCAGGATTAATCCAGTAAGGGGTAAGATGATAGCTCTGTAAGAACAAGGACTGTGCATTGTTCCTATGTCCTTGAATTCCCTCAGTCATGAAATGAATATACTTATGTCATCCCTCATGGCCCCTTGGACCATCGAATCCAAGACAGACAGAAACAGAGCAAGCTGGTTGCAAAATTTAGCATTTTACCCAAGACCAGTCAGCACAGGATCTGAAGGCACTTGGGTGTCCAGTACCGTCTTTCTCTTTCACTAGGTACTGTGCACACTGAGAAGTTGATACTAGTCCCTGCTCAGCAGACTAAGGATTCTCTGTCTCCAAAAGCCTTGAGGCAAAAAAGGTGCCATATCTAGACAATGACAGTGGAGAAAAAAAGAATGTTTTCTCATCATATGAGAAACACTTGCCTGAAAAAGCCCAAAGGATACACCAGGAAAATAAAAGGTGAAGGAACATAAATCTGCTAGGTAGAAGTGTGCTATGGAAGCTAGGTGCTATTACTTACTTCATTGAAGCATGGGATTGAAAGTTGGGACCTTCATTAAAAAAAAAGACAACTTGAGAATTGAAAAAAAAATTGAATGTAGAACAGCCAGTGGCTTTTTATGAAGAGCAAAGTTTCATTTCTTTCTTACAGTTGACACTTCACACACAACTTCTATATGTTGGATGATCTGATTACTCTTATTACCAAGCAGAATAATAAGCATACCTTGCATTTTATTGAAACTGAATACAATAACATTCCTGAAGTTTTCCTCACAACTACCTCAGTCTAACACTTTAAATTTTTTATTTCCTCTTCTCTTGTCTTTTTTTTTTTTAATTTTTCCTTTCACACATACTTTCCATGAATGCATTTATTATAGAAAAGTCTCCATGACAAAAATAGTTATAAAAGTGTAGGACATACTTTATTGATCCATTTTGGATGAAACATGTTGTTCAGTGTTTATATCCTCTGAGATTGAAATTGATACAAAGTAAAAGAGGTGATGTGTGTCAGGCAATATATTAGAGAAAAGCATCTCTTCTTACAAGGACAGTGAGCTGCTGACTTTCCATTAATAATGTTCATTTACATTGGCAAGGAGTCCTGATCTCATGTGCTTTTGATATCCTGAGAAAAGCAGAAAAGACTGCAGCAGTTTCATTCCTCTCTCCACATAACCCCCAGAAAAGAAAACCAAAGGGATTAATTTTTGTATTTAAAATCCTCAAACAAAATTAAAATTATAATAAAGAGGCTGCAAAGCACTCTGACTCACAGCATCACAGTCCCTGGATAAACCAAATATCTTTATGTCATGCAAAGTTAAACTGTGTTTGAAATCAACATCTCAGTTCATCTTTAACTGAAGGTAGGACCTTGCTCCTTGAATTGGTTATGAACATACTAAAGAGTTTACAGTTTCCTTGGAGATGAGGGGGAAAAGGAGACTTTTTTTACAGGCTCAACAACTTCCTCTTAGGATAACAGGGAATTTATTAAGGTTATTTTTGAAAGTACTCAAAAAATCTGGGGGTCTGTATGCTTTGGGTGCACAGGAGGTATAAAAAATAGTTCTGACCTTGAATACAAAATGAAGGCCCATGAAAAAAACACACAGTTAATATCCTTCAGGCATCTGTATGTTTTCTAACCAATCTTAAAAGAGAGACATGATTTGCCTTGTGTTTGTATGACTGAAAGTCTGTTCAAAAGAAATAAGTGAAAAAGCAGTACTTTCAAAAGAACAATCTTTTGAGGTATGGGAACTCAGTTCCTCATACCAGCATTTAAAACAAGGACGCAGAGTCCTAGACATGAGTACCAGGTGACTGGGCAGAGAACTGACAAAAAGGAGTAATTATTTGAAAGGAGATTGTCATGATTCAGCCCCAGCCAGCAGCTGAGCATTACTTTGTGCATGCAGAAAAATTGCCTGCTCCAATAAAATGGGCACTTTTTTACTAGATGCCACATAGGCAGTGAGAATAAAGGAAAATACTCTGGCTTCCTGGGAAAAAAATATTTGCCCTCACACTTCATGAGAAAGTCAAAGGGTCATGTAGCTATTTGTAAGGACTGTACTAGCATCATACATAGTCTCAGGTTAAATGGCAACATATAGATAAATGAGGATATGATGTGTTGGTAAGAAGTGGCCTTGCCACCTTGTGTCAGGAGGAGGTCTTTCACAGCTAGAATATCACTACAACAGACAGAAGACCCAAAGATACCATTGTGGCTTTTTGCTCATTTATGATGGTCAGAACAATTGTGGTACAAATTGGGAGAAACAGACACTTGTAGGATGGTGGGAAAAAACAGCAATTTCCTAAGCTTCACTCCATTTTAGGAGATTAGCCAGTCGTGGTAAGAAAAATGAGATAGACACTAAATGGTTTGAATCAACTGCCAAGTTAGATAATGAATAAGTAATCAGTTCTTGAACTTCAGACACTGTCTCTACATTAATATAGCATTTTCTGTAAAAACATTCCTATAATCTGTGTTCGGGGTATTTGCAATTTTTCTGTGTGCACACGGAGTGAGAATATAGTTGTAACAGTTGAAATTCTTCTACCAATAACAATATTAAAATATAGCAGCAAGAAAATACAAAAAGATTATCTTAGTAAGCTCATCGTTTCTGAAGCATCTGAAATCTAAATTAGCTCCACTCTGCTGATTAAAAATATTGCTTAGAGTGATTTGCAAAAAAAAAGGTGTTCTGAAATTTAAATTAGGTTAAATATTTTGTAGCAGACTGCCATAATAATTTTCCAAAGTAATAAAACCACTTATCAGAATTAATGATACATAAAACTCATTTTATGATTTTACTTATATTACCATGCTTCCCTCCCTCATCTGTTTTCAAACCAAGTCCCATAACTTTATAATGTGCTTTTACACCGTGCAGTGGCCCTTCTTGAAGCTGGAAGGACACCACTATTTCGTACAATCCTTTTAAAATTGCCTTCTTGATCACTCAGAACAAAGTCACAAGCAAATGAAGAAAATGAACAGCTTTGTAGATCAGAACAAGACAAATGAGAGACTGAAAGGGTGATAGATGACAAATCAAGAAAGGGCTTTTAATGGCATAAAAATAATGAAATGCCAAATTAAGTCCTGGATTTCAGTGCTTTTAAACAACACAAATACTGTTCCTGAAATGTCAATGACTACCTATCTAGCACTAGAACTACCTTCCAGGTCACACCTGAAGTTTTTTGCTCCTTCAAGGCAGTTACCGCTTTTGTAGCTCTGCAGACAGCTCTGCTGTCCTTTCTAGACAGCAGGGAAACTGTTTCTTTGCTGCTTGACAATCTCACTCCTGTGTTTTACTTGTAAGCAATGAAACAAATGCTACAAAGGCAATCTTGCATATGCAGGGTGGAACAGGAGGGTAGAGCAATTGATATGTAAAGTTACCACCTGGAAGAATTTTTGAAAGTGCTTCAACCCAGTTAAATCAGTACAAGAGACCAGAATGATGCAGTAAGAATATGTTAGCCTAAAGTTATACAACGTTACGATTAGAGTGCTGTTAATATGAAACATTTCAAGAACCCCACCTGCTGTCTTAAAGCAAAGTCTTTTTGCCATTTGCTGCTTGTGAGATTATTACTTGCTTCACACCAAGCTAAACAAGGTAGGAGACCCACATACAGGCATAGGTACTTACTGGCAAGGACACAGCCCCATAGTGCCTACACAGTCAGTGACAGGAACAAGTAAGAACTTTCAGGAAAATGCAAGGTGAAAAGGCAGCTCAGAATACTTCAGAAAGAACAGCGAGCAGCAAGCCATGTTCAGTAGAGAGCAAGAACAGTCACAGAGCCACCTACAGCAAAACTCAGACCAGTCTTAGAGGCCAGGAACTGTACTTACGTGCAGCTCACAGGTGCAGGGGAAGACAGTATATGGAAGTCCCAGGTAAGGCTCTTCGGGGCAGTTAGAACCTCTTGGTGTACTTAAGCCCTAGCAAACTCCTTTTAAGTCATCCCTCAACACTTGGTCTTCATTCTTAGCTTGCAAGGGACGTATTCTGTCTTCTAAGTGTGATGAGACAGACCTTGTGTAAGCTATTTTCCACCCAAGAGTAACAGAATGCAGCTCTATTCATGAGTCCTATATGTGTAACCAGTTGCACAAAGCAGAAGAAAACTCTACTGAAAACCCAACTGCTGAGGTGTGAATTGCACAGCTCTGACAAATTAAGTCAGAGAAAAGGAGCAACAATGAGAGAAAGCAGGAACACATTTCAAGAGAGGATAGCAATTAAGAGACTTAAAGTGGTGAACAAATGAGTTATCTTCCAGTACTTGACTCCTATTATCAAGGAAGCAGGAACACATACATAAACAATACTGCATTTGAAATATAACTTATCTGCTGCTAACAGTCAAAATATATAGAGCCCCAAAATTAGTCCCATGATCTGACTGAAATAAGCATTTGCTGTAAATATTTAGCACCTGTAATTCTTTAATGGATAAGTATTCTAACATCTATATTGCAGACCTGGCTTTAGGTGTTTGAAGTGGTCAAACTTACTGAAAAGTTCTGGCACACATTTTTCAGAGAATAGGAACCTTGAAGATCTCTTAAAGTGGACAAACCAGACTCACTGAGCAACAATGAGTTCTGGTGAATATTTTCAACGCTGCAGAATTGAGAATAACCAATTCCAGGAGCTTTGATTTCTTGTTCATCATCTCATGGATGTATTGCTTCCCATAGGAAAAGGAAGTGTAGGAAGTGCTTGCACATACCCAGTCTCAGAGAGCATCAAGTGTGTGCAAAGAGCAGACAAACCTTTTGCAATATTTACACAGCAGAGGCAGACAGAAACGTCAGCCCGATGCTTTTAACTGAAGGTCAAATTAATTTCAAGGTCAGATTTCAAATGCACCTTAAGAAAAGTGGGTGTTTTAATATCGTGCAAGTAATAATTAGAAAATCTTAATATGGCCACCAGTAGTAATTGTTGGCATGTATTCCTTTGTAAGATCAGGTGGCATGTTACTCTAACTAGTTAAAAGCTTTAGCTGTAAAAAGGTCACAGTGAATCTCAATTTCATGCACCTGGCAGTACATTTTAGAGGATGACCTGAACGTTTTTTACCTTTTTCAGATGTTGAGGATGGCTGTCTCAAAGCTATTTTTTGTAGTAGGTGGTAGATTGCTTCCTGTTCACAAAATATACAAAAGTAAAGTAAAATCAATTGCTTCTCAGCCATTTCAGACAAGTGGGACTGTGAAGGTTCAGTCAGAACAAGGAACACAAATAAAACAGCAGCTAAAATGTGGGATTCTTATCCACCTGAACACCTTGGATCTTCCCATCAATATAAATACTTTTAAAAGGCTTTTGCAACAGGAGACCTGACTTAATTTTTTTTTGTCAGGTTTCACAGGGATATTTTTTTAAAGTTCAGAACAAGATGAGACTGATGTCATTCCATTAGATAAGTTATGGTGCTGATATTTCAATACAACCACTTCTGCATAACAACTACAGTATGACTACAGGGCCACAGTTTAAAGGAACAGAGACACTTAATAAATCATGTTGTGAAGATCTGGGATAAGAAAAATAACGTTTTTCTGTGAAAGAGGGCTAAGAATTGGTCAGAGTGAGATGATAAGACAATAAGGAATATGCAATTATAGCTACCCAGGGCTGCCTGGGGCACACACGGATTTACAGCTGCATTTTAAATGATCTCACAAAGGGCTCATTGGGTTTGGCTGGAGTTAAGGTAAAGTAGATCAAAGCTTACTACTCTTTCTGATCTAGATCTGGTTCCAATCAGAATAATTTTGAACACTTCCAAATCTAAGCCCCTAATGTGATCACATTTTGAGCTGAAGCAGAGCAGTAAAATACCATGCATCATGCTGGGAAAAAACACACATACCACATGTGTATTTGCATTCATATTTCAAACTATTTCCTTACCCCGGGGAAGGTTTAATGATTTCACCGTGAATACTTGTCCAATCACATGCAGATTTAGTATGAAGATAAAATGAAGAATTTTCCCTAAAGCAAAGATTGCATATGCTGACATTTCTATTCTTTTTGTCCTGGAATGTTAGATGCTTGTAAAGACAGAATGGAGAAATTTAATATGGAAACATTTTTAGAGGGAAGGGAAAAATTGTGATAACAAAAATTAAAAATTTAATAATACTTAGCATTTATAAACTGGCTGTTCTCCAAGTGTCTCAAATCCTCCCATAAACAAATTAATTGCCAAACTAATTCAAGGTTAAGCAATGGAAAGCCTATGAGTGGAGATATCACTCAGCAGTCACAGGGGGAACTGGACTGGTAAAAGAACCCTTAGAGGGAAACTCAAGGGTGAGTTCACAGAGTCTGGAGGTACAGGACTGGTATCTCCATTGCCACCCCTTCTGGAATGGTCTTTGATAGCCCCAGGGTACCACAGAGAGAGAAGAAGGAGTGGGTAGCTAGATAGACTGCATGCTATGAGGGGTTTTGTATTCTCAGAGTCCTGCATCTAACTCTGGAGCCCTCAACACAAGAAACACATGAACCTCTTGGAGTGGGTCCAGAGATATGGAATTATAATGTGTCTAATTAGAGATCTGCTACTGAGACAAAATGTATTTTCTCCTATTGTCTTTATGAACATTTAATATTTTTACAGGTTAGCTACTAGTCTATTCCCACTTAGTAGAGGGTTTAATTAGCAGGTCAATGAGAGCAGAGCTAATGGATATAATAGTTATATAACAGGTACAAACCTACCTTTTATAATGATGATGAGGGGTTTCCGTGCTAGAGAGCACAAGTTCAGTTCAACCAATCTCATTTACTAGAGCAACAGTTCTTTACAGCTTTGATATGATTAAGTGCCATTAGGGGCTTTACTTAGTTTTAAGGAACCGCGTGATGAATTTCTAATTCATCACAGATGTTTACCAGTAATAAGGTGGGATAATTGTTGACATGCTGTTCTGTTTCTGACCTATGTAATGGGTCATAAGGAACTGCAACTACCTGAAAGTCCTTTAAACTGTGTTTATTCTAGATGTCTAGAAATTAAGAATGCTGGTAGAATAAGGCTAATGTGTGACATCAGTAGATGCTACTGTCATGTGGCTTGGAAAAGAACTCTTAGGGCAGAACATGAAAAGGAGTTGTTACGCTGAAAACTACTTCAAGAACTGCCCTCATCTGCTCAGAAAGCCATGTTTTCTGGATGCCCACTGAAAAACCTCTCTGCTTCTGATTATTCATTAGTCTGTGAACTGCTTGTAAGTAACCCAAAATAAAGCCAGAATTATTAATAAAAACTGGTTACTGAATTATGCTTAATATCAGGTGCAGATAAAAGAACTACAACTTGTTGGTGGACAATATACTAACAAGAAAAAATGGATTTTTCTGGTGATCATCACTTGCTCACTGCAGTATAGAAATGAAATTGTAGTTCTCAGTCCAGTGAGGTCAGACCAGACTGTCCATGAAGTCAGACTAGAATTTCAAAGAAAAATTGGAGCAACAAGTATAGAAATGCCATGAAAAATTATGCATAATGGTTATTTTGAATAATCCTAAGCTTAGGAGTGTCACAAAAGCCTACTGCCACAACTGAAATTTGTATGACAGCAAAAAGAGCTAAATTACATTCCTTACAGAGTAGGAAGGATTTGCAACAAACTGTGATGCTGGTCCTGTTTCTTATGTACAATACATAGTTAAAATGCTACTTTAACATATGGTTCTAACTGTAATGAATAGTATGTCAATAATAGCAATAATGAAATAAAACAACAATAATAACAGTAGCAGTAAAATCCCCGCTGTCTTGAATGGGATGTCTAGAAAGTCTGCTGGCACCTACCTATTCAGAATTTCTCCTTGTTTTTCTCTTGAAGTGAAACTTAAACAGCATGTATCGTGAGCCTGGTTCTCTTCTTTTGGCCAACCTCTTCTGAGTTTGTGCAAATTAAGATAGAAAGTGGGACGGTTAAAACACAGAATTACTAGAAACAAGTGGGTTTCTATCAGTCCATGGAATAGCAGAGAATAAAGCCTTCTACAGGCTGCTTTGGGCCTGAGTAGCTTTTTTTTTTTTTTTTAGTGTGTGTTGCTTTTGGAATTTGTATCTGAATAATAGAGTTGAGCCAAGAAATTATTAAGTTTTCAGAATCTGAAATTTTAAGACTTTGGAGTGTAGTCTTAATCTTTCATAGGAGATGAAGGAGTAGGAGCTACCTACCCTTTTGCTTGGGCATTAACTTGAATCTGCTCTCAAAAACATCTTTCAAAGAGGTCAAACTGATAACCTTTTCCTATTCTCATTAAGACTAGTTTGCTTAAACAATACAGTGTATTTTAGCTATGTGATACACTAACATTCCTTTGATACATAATATATGATTAACCTACTTGCAGGAGCATCATTGTGTGCAGTCAGGGCAGTGTGAATTGGGGGAGAAGAAAGAAATGATGCTTCTGTAGTGGCCTTTTCTGGAAGGGCTCCTATGAGCATGGAGTGCAACTTGAGTGTTCTCAGCAGCTGCTGCACAGCACAGCCTGACTCCTTCACTGTGATGCCTCATGTGAAATGTCACAGCAGGTCATGTATCTGCTCAACAAATTAGTTTGCACGTAAGACAGGATCTGCAAGGCTAACATCTAGATCTGGTGTAACTGCAGACTGCTTTGCCCCAGAGTGACAGCTCTTGCATTCACTACCCTATATATCTGCCCTCATAGTCACGGGGAGTGTTTTCCACCCTACCCATAATCAGGTACAAAAGGTGACAGCCTCGTGCAGGTCCAGCCTGACAGATATTTATAGCTTCCTCCAGTGGCCCATGGCTTGTCCCACATCTGCCCCAGTCTTTCCTCAGATGTCTATACCAACCATTGAGCCTGCCAATTATGTTACCTACCCTTTAATGACAAGAAACCAGGAATACTCTTTTTAGGTTGTTGAATCTATGGAGAGACTGTATCACACAGTAAAATATAATACAAACAACTTTTACTACTTAGAAATTCACATTTAAGAAACCATTTCCTGCCAGCAGGTTTCAGATTTGTACTGTACAAAGTATAAGGCAAATAAAAAATCTAGATATTAATGAGTAAAATACTGACTGTCAAATAGGTTAATTACTGAGTAAAATCTTAGTAAATTACGAAGAAGGGAATTTAATAATAAGTGAATACAATTTTACTTGGTTCATAATCCAGTTCAATGAGAGCTAGTCTCATGAGTCCTTTAATGATCTATGGATTTACACCCTATCTTCTAAACAGACACTATCAAGCCAGCAGCATCTGAAAGAACACAGGTGGTCCTCATGCTTTTGGTGTGATATCTGAGCTCAAACCCCCTTCACATGGGCTGCTAACATCCTAAGCCTGTGTCAACAGTGGTGAGATGCAACAGAGGCAAAGCTTTAACAAATGTACAGTCCTATTACACTTAAGCTTACAAAGCCCAAGATTTCTGAGACATACTTTCACAGCATGGATCAGGAATATTTAACTGAGACAGTAGTAAGATTTTTATAGCTTCTCTTGTCTCCTTCTAATCCCAAGAAAACCACATGATGTAAATGCTAGATCTACTGTGCCCATTTTATTAGTTCATTTGCCTACCAACTCATGTTTACACAAAACGCATGTTGGATGCCCCGAGGAATTTTCTGACCTACTTAGTAAAGCAGTGCTAAGTTTCTGATTTCCTTAAATTAAAACAGAAAACTTCTCAGATTAAATGTTACTTGTTCTGTTTTACAGATAAACAGATGAGGCAGAAAGTAGACCACAATGAAAACCTTTGGTTTACCAGGGTGTGTGAAATTTTCTTCTATCAAAGAATATTAGGGTTTGGAAGTGATCTCTAGATATCACCTAGTCCAAACCCCCTGCTAAAACAGGGTCATCTAAAGCAGGTTGCACAGGACTGCTTCGCAGTATGTTTTTAATATCTCCGGAGAAGGAGACTCCACAGTTTCCTTCCAGCGATCTGTCTCCCTATAAGTAAAGTTTTTCCTCTTTTTGATCAGATTCTCTCTCAGTCTTCTATTCTCCAGGCTAAACAGACCAAGCTCTCTCAGTCTTTCCTCATAAGAGAGGTGCTGCAGTCCTCTCAACATCTGTGTAGCCCACCACTGGACTCACTAGGGCAAAGTACAGGAGGAGAACCTCCCTCAACCTGCTGACTTTGTAATGTACCTCAGGATACCATCAGCCGCCTTGTCCACAAGTACACACTGATGGATCACAGAAAGCTTGCTGTCCACCAGGATCCCAGGTCCTTCTCTGCAGCACTGCATCCCAGCAGGTCAACCCCCAACCTGTACTGGTGCCTGGGGTTATTCCTCCCCAAGTGCAGGACCCTATATTTGCCCTTGTTGAATTTCATTAAGTTCCTCTCTGCTCAATTTTCCTGTGTGTCATTCATTCTCACTGAACAGCAGCACAGCCTTCTGGTGTGTCAGCCAGTCCTCCCAGTTTTGTACCATCAGCAAACTTATTTAAAAAAAAAAACAAACAACTTGGCTACTAATAAAATATGGGGAACATGGGAGAATAATGAATATACTGAGATTGACACCTGCTTCTATCAGTTCCTGTGCTTTAAATATGCAAGGAAAGCCCATGCAATAATCATAGGACTGCTGATTCCAGTGTTATTTCAGCAGTATATCCACAATATTGCCCACTTACAGAGAAAGCTGTGTGCATTTAGCATCTTTCCCTCCCAATCCCTGTGCTATTCTATTCAGCTAGCAGTTTTTAGCTGTTGATAGCAAACGAAACAGGAAAGGGTATTTGCAGACTTCACATAGATGCTTCGAATAATATTATACGACTGTATTGATTACTCCCTCAGCCCACTTTGTATGTTTTGGTGTTTTATATATGCTGTTTCAAAGATATAATGGGTTTTGAGGGGTGAATGTCAAAACTGCACTCATATGCTTGGCGAAATTATATATCTGAGTTAATGAAACAAACAGCAGTTCTAAGGCAGTCTCCTAGAAGATTGGAAAATCCATAGACTCCGGTGATGGCAGCTGCATTTTAGAGCAGTTGCATCAACAGAGCTGTATCAATTTACACCAACCAGTCAAACACAGGAACTCCATCTGAGAATTGGGCCAGATCTGGTCTGTGGAATGATTCATGACATGGGCCTTTATTCTTGACCCTGGGATCTGAGACTCAGAGCTTAGGTGCTTTGCATGGACTGAATTACTGGTCTTTTCTGAGACTTAGTTTGCCAAGGCTTCATAACAAAGTGTTAATCCAGGAGAAGAAATATGCCCACCTCTAGTTTTAAGCAATCCATCTAATACAAGGTGGAAATATTGACTTAGTTCCAACAAAATATAGCTTAAACAAAAGCTTTATACATTTTACTCTAGAAATATTGAGAGAAACCAAACCACAAGTCTCAACTGAGGTTCAGAAGACTAATTTTTCTTTTTGGTTGGTTGTGGTTCTCTTTATTACTGATCTGCTTCAGCTCCCTTGAACAAACATGTAGAATTTCACATAGTGTTTCAATCTCGTGGAACTGTTAGAAACTAGCTAATGTACTATAATACCAACTATGTTTGTTTGGGGCCAGGTTGAACTGCAAAAGACTTTATTTTTACCTGACCACAACCTCATGGGCACACATTACTCTTGATCCTGAAAGGATCTTTGTTTAATGACCTTTTTATAACATCAGGCAATATGGAATGTTTTAAGAAATCCTATCCTATATCAGTGCACTGGAAAAAGCCTCTGAGGTAGAGTCAATTTTATATTTTGTTTGCAGACTTGATTTGCATACACAGGTATTCATGCACATACCTTAAAGGGAAGATGAACCTAGGCCTTCATATGAGAATTAACTAATTTAAAAGGCTTCTGTTTCATCTGCTGCATGGCTGGCTTGTCTGTTTAACGCTTTTCCACAGGGTTCCTGAACACACCATTAAGAGTTCTGCAGGCTGTAAAACAAGTTTAGTTATGGATTATAGCATACCCAAATCTTTCTTTTCTTATATAGTTCAAATATCTGGCAACATAGCTGGGGGTAGCTACATGGTCAGAGATCCAGGAAAAAGACCTGTGTAGTTTAGCTAAATTTATGTTGTGTGTTGGGGAAGAAACAACTCTGGAAGTTTCTCAGAAAATGCAGTATAAATGACAGGGGGTAGACTGAGTTGGTGATTGGATGTGCACCTTGTGTAGTGTGAGTTTAGCCCCCCTGCCTGGGCAGCTTGGCTGCTGAGTAACCTAAAGGTTGTCAGGTTTTCATAAAATGGTTTCGAGTCCCCAGAGCACCTTCTGTGTGCAACACCATATGAATTAATTGACTCGGTACTTAGCTTTCATGGAAATTGTAAATTCACTTTCTCTAGACGCACGTCTAAATTGAAATGTGTTTTGACCAGCAAGAGTTAACAGTGATAAAGAATCCTGCTTTCTTGCATCTGCAACTGAGATGCCATTTGTTTTGGTGTTTTTTTGGTTTGTTTTTTTTTAAAGAAGAAAATATGTGGAGAAAAAAGACAATCAGATTTTCTTCAATGCCAATTATTGTTAAACTGTACAATTACCGAAAGTAGTGTTTTTCCTAGCTGTGACTATAGCAACTTAAATGTAGGGCTGATCAAGACAGAATATATCAGGCAGGTTTGCCAGCAAACTTGCTCAAACTTGCTTGAAGAACAGTTTCTCTGTTCTTTCTCGGTCATGATATTTAGGCTGGAAGACAATCACAATAACGTTAGGTTTAACTCACTTACGGAGTGATGTGAAAGATGTCAGAACTAGTTCCAGAATTAAAACTAGACTGAATATTCATTAAATTTCTTTATGCTCATACAACTTGTTTCTTTTAAAAATCGTAAGGCTTTATATTTCTATGTATTTTTATATACATACACACACATATATATAAGAACGTGTGTGTATACACTTCTTTCCTTTAACCAGATCTTCTGTTACATTCATATTGACACTTGAGAAGACCTCATTTTTCAATAAGGTCCAGCCAAAATACTAGAAAGCAGACCACTTCTGGCTTGTGATCTAGTGATGTAGATCTTTTAAGAGTACCTCATGGTATTCAAATGCAGTCAGAATACACATATAAATCTAAGCTTGAGGCTTGATTTGCTTAAGAGTAGAAACACCAGAAAGATTAAAGAAAAGAAAAACTCTGGATAACAGCATTTTTTCTTGACTGCCTTCAGTTTTCTATGACTTGGCAAAGCTCCTTCACTCTTCTAAAGAAGGCTCTTGGTTATCTTCAGCTTCTTAGTTCCTTTGTGTCAGTTAATGCAGCTGAACTGTGCAAAGCTGCTATGACTAAGTAAATTAAATGGCTTGGAAAAGTTTGGTTTCTCCCGCTTTTTCAGAAGTTTCTGGTGGCTTTCACTGGGGTGGCATTTACCTTTAAAACACCCTCAAAGATATGTCACTTCTTGCAAAGCTTTTGATTTCAAAAGCGGCTATAAACCATAAAAGCCATTTACCTGCAGAGCTTCTCTGCGAAGAAGGGACAGAGCAAGCATGAGAGCATCCTGAAAGCTTATACACTGAAATCATATATGGCTGCTAATAATCGAGAATTTGCAATAGGCAACTTTAGCATAATCATACATGATACCCTCATGGTCACAGGACCAGTAGATTCCACAGAATACTTTGTTATAACCCTGTGTTGAAAATGGAATAGGTCAGAGTGTTTAAAACAAAAATAATATCTAAATAGAGTTAGGGAGACTATATGAAGCCTGCCATTATTTGCCTAGAATTGCACAGTAGTCTAGGACACTGTCACTGCATGACTGGCCAAAAATCTGTGAAATTTGAAGAATAGGCTACTTGTAACCATCTGAGGAATTCTTAAATGAGGCACTGCTCTGTAATCATATCACTGAATAAGAAAATGTGAGGTAAGAATGAGGTCTCTGTACATTACTGTGAAAGACAGTACTGGACTCCCTTATTACACTTTTATTCTGCAGAAGAGCAGGATGAGGGGTGTGAGATAGAGAGGCTGACACCCAATAACTGCCATAGTTTGCAGCCTGCCTTCTCCACCACATTTGGCTTCAAAAACATCTTTCTACTAAATCCATGCAAAGGTGAGAGTGATTTATTTGATCTTCCTTCATGCTCACCAAACCTTGAAGGTGAACAAAAATAGGAAAATTATATCAACTACAGCAGCAGGTGCTAAACCTTGCTCAGAGGGCTACTTTGCACATAAACCACCTAATTACAGCCTCTAATTTATTTATTTATCTTTGGTCCCCTGGTAGCATGCCAGCAACAGCCAGTTTTCCTAGGCTACCTTACTCTATTATGTCTCAGTTCTTCAAGAGCATGAAGTGAGCATGCATAAAAGTCTGCAACATAACACAACCTGTCATTGTTATTCCTTTTGAAAGCTTTTTTTTTTTAATATATTCTTCCTGTTAGAATGTTTCTAAACTTCAGAATGCTTTACATAAATAAAAGGTAGCATCAGGCAAGGCTCATTCTTCTGTTTCTCCACCTTTAGTGGAAGTTAACAACACTGGGAAACTTCAAATGAAATTTCCTTCTTTGAATAGCACTACAATTCACTAGATTTTAGAGTAACTCTAAGGGAATGACAAAGCCTTTGTGTCTAAAAAAACATAAATGATGAAATCACATTATGCCAAATTTCTTCCCTGTGTCTTATGTCCCGGAAGCTTTCTCCAATTGCCTTGAAATGCAATGACTTTTAGCTTCATAATTTTCACAGTTATTGCTAAAATAGATGCCTACAGGTTTGTATCTAGCCAGGAGAGTAAAATTCTGATTCTCTGTGTCCCTAAAAGCAAAACAATTTAGCATGAATGACCATCACAGTGCCTAACCCACAATTAGGTGTGATAGAGCTTTTCATTGTATATGAACTTTTCACTGTATTTTCTCCCCCTGCCTTGCAGAAAGGTGGAGTGATAGAGTGGCTTGGTGAGCACTTGGCGATTCACCAAGATGAACCCACTACATACGTAAGTTCTGACATTATGAACAACAAAATTCTAGTAGAAGATTAACTGCACCCCTGGAATAAAACCCTGGATTTCTTTCAAGGTACTATTTATTACCATTACATACTAAATGAGCTTACAAGGTACCACACAATTTTCTCCTTTCGTATACTCATCATTCATCAGGTCAAGTAAATCCAGGAAAATCCTGCCACACTGTTAGCATTAAGAATGAAGTTTGCAGGCCCCCCAAAGTTCTCATCTCTCAGACACACATATATTTGTCTTTTCTACAATCAGTTCTCAGCCTACTTCTGAATCCCTGCAGCAGGCAGCCTTGGTTAGGATCCACTCTTCCCATGTTCACCAACCAAAAAAAAAAAGCCCCTTTTTTGCCTTCACTCTTTTCCTTTCCTGCTGGGGCCACACCTGTTAACTGCAGTTAGTCCTAGCTCTCTAGCAGGATGCTCAGAGCAGCCCAAGGAGCTGCAGCCACTGCAGATAAGTCAGCATCTAGGAAGCAAAGACATAACTGCTGCTGCCCTTCGTCTTTCCCTAGATGTGTAAGGAAGAAGTGCAGAGTAGACTATTTGGAATGCAGCCTTCCACAACATCTTGGTTTTCTCTATCAGGAGAAAAATCCTTCTGTAAACAAAGTGCTTACAGAAAGTATGTTCCTCAAAAGCTTCCCTGTCCTGCTAGGCACAGAAACACTCCACATCATTCATTACACAAACCACGTAAAAAGCCATGACAGGTATCACGGCTGCTTGGCCTCCCTACCCTCTAATTCCAGGGTGCTGGCACCATTATCCCAGAAGCCAGGTAACTATGTGCTTACCTGGACAGCAGTTTCAAACTTTCTGCCTATCTGGAATCTCACTCAGGGACAGGTACCAGATGATTCTATCTGGTTCCATCTTTCCTTCTGATCATTCAAGTTCATTGTCATCGCTTACTAAGTGAGCTGATCATTTTGTCTAATACTAAGGGTAATAACAAATACAACCCTGCTATACCAGGATGAATAATAAACATAGTAATTCCACTCTGGACTTTGGAATACTGAAATATTTTCTTGCAAGGAGATTGTAGACCTTTGGAGAAAAGTCTCCTACAATTTTTAAGTTGCCTGATATCAGAAAGTTGTATCTGGAGGTACAAAACAGAGGCTTGAAGGATGTCTTGCAAAGCATAGCATGAATATTTTTGAAAAGTGAAACACATCAGGGACCACATCAGAGACACCAGTATGTGTAGTGAAGCATAGATAACAAAACCAGAACACTTGCTGCCTGATGCAATGAAAAATACTGCAGAACTGGACGGCTGGCAGGTGTTTGTACTGAACCACCAGATGGGACACAGTTCAGGAAAGAGGTATATATGCATGTTGCCCAGAAAAAAAAAAAAAAAGGAAAAAAGGGGTTGTTAATCAAATTATTTCTGAAGTCAGCATTCTATATTGTGGTTTTTTGTTTTTCTTTGTGGTTTTTTTTTTTTAATTCTGGTAAATGAATTTTAAATCAGTAGTTCTAGTATGCACCCATCTACACAACTTTCAGCAGAGGTATTTTACCTTGTGCTGTTGCGGGGTGAAGCTTGTTGTAACAAAAATCGTAAATGATTTGGAAGCAGAAAATTGTATACAGAAAATGCTTTTCACAATTCTTTCCCATAATTACACACAGGAAAACATGAAGGTAGAAGCAGTTTTCCTTTTTATGTAGGAGGGCTATTTTGTGTAGAAAAAAAGTCTGGAGTGCCAAATACTGTTGAACCACCTTGGAACATGCTGGGGATGCTTTATATTTCCTTTCTAGTTCCCTGCTGTTCACACATGCTTAGTGTGCCTCCTTTGTACAACAGCATTAGTGATTAAATGAATTCATATGTATTCCTGCTGTATAAGCTCAGCAACATGAGCCTATGTTCAGTGACAAGCACGTAACACTTATTAGCTCTGCAACAACACAGTTTGGAAACTGTTTGCATGCTGTTTTTATTAATCAAAATAGTTGTTGTGGATTTGGTTTTATTTTCGGTTTCTTGTAAACAGCAAAACAGAATTATCAAAAAGAAAAAGCACTATAAATTAAAAACGTGTATGTTAAAGGATCTTCTATTACACAACTAGTTTATGCCAGGAACAATAGGGAGGCTGTGAAGGAACTTTTGGAAGATTTGTTTGCATTGGAAGAGACTTGGAAAGATCATCTAGTTCCAACCCTCTGTCAAGGGCAGTGACATCTTTATATCAGGTTGCTCAAAGTCCTGTTCAGCCTGGCTTTCAACACTACCAATCCACAGTGTGGATTGTGTGGGTATCTGCAGCTTCTTCAGGCAAGCTGTTCCACTGTCTCACCATAAATAATTTCACAGAATCACAGAATATTAGGAGTTAGAAGGGACCTCGAAAGATCATCTAGTCCAGCTCCCCTGCCTGAGCAGGACCACCTAGATTAAATCACACAGGAACAGTGGGTTTTGAATGTCTCCAGAGGAGACTCCATAACCTCGGAGCAGCCTTTTCCAGTGCTCTGTCACCCTCAGAGTGAAATAGTTTTTTACATTCACATGGAGGTACCTATGCTACAGCTTAGGAACTTCCAGCTTCCTTATAAACAGTCTAAACTTACCTTCTTTCAGTTTAAAGCATTGCCCCTCATCCTGTCAGTACAGACACTCATAAGAAGTCCTTCTCTGTCTTTATACATTGAAAGGCTGCCATAAGGTATCATTACCATCCTTGGCTGACATTACATCCTTGTTGTACATCTTCCAATTCTCTGTTCTTTTTTTTTCTGAAAAGATTTCAGTTTTATGTAGAAAATATGATATTGGCTTGATTTCTTAGTCAGAAAAAGAGTGTGATCTCGAAGTAGCTCTCTTTTTAAATTGGGCATAACGCTTCCTTTGGAAATAAGGGCTGAGACCCAGTGATGCAGTGCCAATCTGAAAATCGCGTTTCTATTGGATGTTGTTCCTTATACAGTTGGAAAACCTGCTGCTGATGTTTAGGACCACATACTGGGGAAACATCACAGCAGAGGTTTCCCTTTTGCTGCTTCTTGAAGGCATTTATTGGTCACCTCAGAGACAGGCTACTGAGTTACACTTACCATGATAAACCTTACGTCAAGGAACCCTTCTGTTTGACACCTGACACTAACACGTAGAGGATATACATGGAGCAGGGTAGACTAAGTTTTGTTATTTGTGCTGCTTTGACTGAAAGTGTCTCAGAAAATGCAGAAAGAACACATTTTGCCCTGAGCTTGCATTGGAAATTATTTTAAAATGTAGACATATATAGAAGCAAGAAACAATTATTAGATTCATTGTAATTTACTATTGACCTCAGGTACCCTGAGAGCATTCTCTTGCTTAGTCATGCGTGCAGCTGAAATTTTAATTTAATATCATTCTGTATATAGACAGTGTTTAGTAAATGTATTAGGATTCTTTTACACTTTGCCCTCTTTAGACTAAAAAAATGATAGATTAGTTATTCAGAATAAGTAATTTGTCAAGCCTGCAAGCCATATAAAACTAAGTGCATAATTAGTTTATTGCCTACTCTGGTGGAAGAAAATGTACATTTGGCAAATTCCAATTAAAATAATCAAGAAATTAATAATTTGATGGAAAGTTATTTATTAGACAGTATTAAATCTTACGGGTGTGTTTTAAACTAAGTACTGATGTGTTCTTACTCAAGACTAAATTAGTCCTTTTTTAAACAACAAAATCATACAGAGCAGGATAAGTTAGTAAAATATACTTTAAATTGTGTTTTTGTAGTATGTCATAATGTTACATAGGAAAAGCAACTTAAGATTATATTTTTTAACTGAAGTTATTAGTACATTTAATGAAATCTAAGTATTTTCTTATGAAATATATCTCAAACTTACCTCTCCATATAACATACTTTTAGCAAGACAGAATTAGCCGTAGCCCAACTTACATGCATATAAAAATGCAGAAAGAAATTTTTAGAGGTTTACATACACAGAATATTGTGAAGTTTACAATATTTTGAGCCAGATTCAGACCCAACATCATTCTGTGCAGTGTAATACTCCTGTTGCAATAACCCAGTGGCAGAAGATAAACTTCAGCTCTAATCTTAGTTCTGCACTTATGTGAAGGTCTGTTGTCTTTTCTGGATGGCCAGTTATTTTGGGTTTGTGTGGCAAGGTTTGAGGTGATGTGCACTGCTGGGACAACTTCTCTGAGAAGCTGCTAGAAGCTTCCCCTAGGTTCAACAGAGACAATACCAGACAGCTCAAGGATAGACCTGTTGCTGGCCAAGGCTGAGACAATCAGTGACTATGGTAGTGCCTCTAGAAAAACACGTTTAGGAAGGGCAGCAGTTTTTGCAGACAGAGAAGAATAACACCATCAGCTATGAATGGGAGGTTGAGGGCTACCAGAAGTTTGGTATGTCACTCAAGACTTCTGTAACAACAAGGCTTTTATGAATATGTTAACTTTGTCAGTGCACATGGTTTGGAATGACATTTATTTTGGGAAACAACACCATAGCTCAAAGTAGAGGCATTCTGTAGCCCAATAACAGACTTGATTGCAACCTGAAACCTGTCTCCATTCAGTAACACACTTGGTAGTATATGCTTAATTCTTCTTTAGGGTCTTAAAGAGTTCATATTTCATAGGCACTCTAATGCCTAGAATTCTTCTTACTTGGGTAATCCCAGTTAGATTTGAAGGCGACTTGGTCACCAGATAAAGCATTCTAAAGAAGCATTTTCATGGAGTGCCATGTTATTTTGTTATGGTATTAGTTGAACTGAACTTAAAAATGATACATTACAAAATAAATGGCTACAAAGACCTTAGATGATTCTTTAGCCCACTCACCTATCTACAACTGGTTCACCTAGCTTGGCAAGTATAGTCTAAGAGCTTTGAGGGACTCCTCACAGTGGCTGAAGCTACCAGGAAATATAATGCAAGTAAGAACATGTGTAGAGGACTTCAGCCATGACCTGCTTGTGTTTAATCAAGTTGGGTTATGGTTCAAGGTTAGTAGAGCATGTCCTGCCCATGAAGTAATCAGAAACACAGTTAAACCCTAGAAATTCAAGTAGCAGTTAGGCCAGCAGCTTTTGAAGACAGAAGCCAGTTCCCAACAGTAGAGAAAAAAAGTAGTGCTCTGAGTGGAGTTCAGAGTTGTGCCCTGACAAGGCAACTTGAGTACACTATAAAGTTTTTGATCTTTCTAGACTATTATACTAAAAAAAGGACTTTTAGGCTGGGTTAACTGATTCTCAGTTGCAAGCTTCTTTAAATTTTGGAGTAAATATACAAGAAGTTCTTAAACACTAAGTTAAGAAATGGTTTGGGACAATACACCTTTCTGCAACACAGTCTATATTAGACAGTCAAGCCTCCTTTTTACTCTTTCTTTCTGCTCACTTTCTTAATCTGTAAATACATAATGAAATCAATCTAAGAAAACATGGTGACACTAGAGGTTTCTTACCCAGAACAAGGCAGGGCAAACAAAAATTGTTCCATTAAATCACTTATTACTAAAGAAGTTACAAAATAAATCAGCTATAGCAATATTATGGTTCAGCCCCAATAAGCACCACACACTGCATTCTCAACCCTCTGACAAGGGGAAAACAAAGACCCCACGGCCAGGGGTAAGATTTTACTGGCAAGCACCACAAGAGAAGAACAATAACAGATCACACAGGAAAATTCAAATATACACAATTGGTGATAACAGTGTCTTCTTACCAACAGGATGATGACAACACAGACCACTGCACCACAACCAAACCAACCTTCACCTCTGCTTGACCAGCTCCTTTTATAGGGGCTCATTGATGTCAGGTGGTGTGGAAAGAGCCCAGGCCAACTCAGCTCACCTGTGCTGGTTGCTGGGGGAACTCAGCGCTGGCCTGTCCAGGACCAGGACCAATACCTGAAGAAATATTTCTTCAAGAAATCCTAGAAAGAATTTCAACGGAGGTTGTAGAGACGTTTGCAGATGCTGCTGGAAATAGCTTTCAAGTTAACAGGGTTTCCATTTAAAGGCAGGTAAAATAATAATAAATATTTGCAAAAGAAATTAAACTGTATGTAGAGTATTTTAGTATCTAAAAGCTCAAAAAGGAAATAACTGAGAGGCTGCAACCCTTTGCCAAGTCTGAAACTTGGAAAAAACACCCTCAACACTAAAAGCTTTCTAAAAACATAAAGATGCACACACCACTTCCCAAGCATCTTACACAGGATCCAAGTCTTGTGTGAGATGTAAATGAAAGTATCAACTGCAGGAATGCAACGTGAGGTTAATTTTCAACATACTCAGCCAAGGAAAAGGTTTCTATTGTATTAATTATGTTCTTCGCAAATGCGTGAGTGCTGAACTCTGCATTCTAATTAGTGCAGGGAGATTTACCAGCCATTATCAGGGTAAGGCTGGCTAGGCACCTGTGTATTTGTATAGATTGGTATCTAAATCTCCTTGGAATGCAAAATCAGGCAAGGAAACTTCTCTTATTTGTTCTGTCCTGTGCAGCCAAAAGTAATCTGAGAGAAGAGATGCCAGTGCTTTTATGCACAAAGAATACAGTTGAAGAAGAAAACCTGTAAATTAACTGAATTTGTGGTTTATTCAAAGCAGATAGGAGCAAGTGCGGTGGTTGGGAATAACACTATGAACACCTAAGGTGTGTGAAAGAGGCACTTTTTATTAGGTGACAGGTTCCAAAGACAAGTCTGATCACCTTAGTCATGGTCTACTGTTGCAGGTGGGAGATGTCCTGTGGGATCAGCTTCATAACAACATCCTTCTGGCTTTTTTTCCCTGCATTCATGACATTTAAATGTGGTATGGTATCTCACTGTATATTGGAACTGAAATGGCAGAGATAGAAGGAAGATGGATGTACAGGGCACAAGGATAGAACTTGGCTTTTCTATCATGCTGCAAGGATCCTGGACCTTGTGAAGATGGAGTTCTCTGTGCCTCCATAGTGTCTACTTGCACCTGCTTGGAGGACTGAAAGGATCTGATGCACCTCGGGATAGAAATGAACTTCAAAGCTTGCAGGTGGCCTACTTCATAAAGCCAGCCTTTCTTCTCTGATAAAAACTGCTGCAGTAGAGAGGAATAGAAACAGCACAGATGATGGCAGGGACTTTGCTCCAGCGCAGCATTTATTTTCTGGATTTTCTTTTTTCTGAGTCAAACATTAGTCAAAAAAGACTTTCTGCTATTATGTGAAATCTATGAGAAGCCAGTCATTTAGGAATGATGTTCTCAATCAACTTCTGAGTCAGCAGTCAAGTCCTCGGCACAACAAGTATCCCCATCAATTAAGGATGTTTTCTATTCCAATTAAAACTTTCCATAAACAGATATAAAATCACTCATAATTCCTACCAATAAGGCAGGGAAAATGCAAAAAAAAAAAAAGCTAAATTTCACCAGTCATCACGAAAATACAATCCTAAAATGAGTGACAGGGCCATTATACGCAGTACTTTTTCAAAGTGCTCCTACCTATGCAACTTCAGCAATAAACAAGATACTAGATCTGTAGCTGATATACATCGAGTTACTTCTGTTGAAGCCAATGATTTACCGTAGCTGAGGATATGACCCAATATTCTTCCTTAGAGCACAGCTATTTGAGACTTGGCACTTTAACAAGATACTATCTTTAATGAGATATGCTTACAGAATAGTTAACATTTAAAATACAGAAACGTTTGCTTATTGTCTCACATATGGAGATTTGGCTACAGGGGAAATTGTTATCCTATTTATAAAATGGTGATTACTGTTAAATTCTTTGGGTCATATGTTAATGTTTTAATTTAACAGATGTCAGCCTCCACTAAGGGTTGTGGTTTCAGAAAGCAGTCGAGGATAGTTAGATACAGTAGGGACAGTTGGCTGCCTTTCTCCATAACAAACTAGAGTATTGCTTGCTGAGTTACATCAATGGGTGCTTCATCTTAAGAAGAATGAAATAATTTATATTTTGGCTAGATCTGGTCAGCAGTTGCTTCCTTCCTCCTTTGTCAGGTGCTGATTAAACCTTGCAGATAAGAATTTTGGACTCTCTCAAAGAGGCACCTGTGGTGTCAAATGATGTGCTACTTTTACCAAATACATTACATCTAGAGGTGGGGAATCTGCCTGTGCCAAGCAGATGATTATGCAGGTCTTGTATCCAGGTATATGCCTCCAGCCTCTAAACTGTTGCAAAATGTGCACCTATATGTATGGCAAGAGCAATGCTATGAGAGGTAAAGTGTTATATGCTGCACCCTCTTCACTCAAAGTAACAGCTCGAGATTCTCATGAGAAAAGAACTAAAGAAGTTCTTTTCAGTACTCAAGTATTCTGCTGCTCCATGCTGGACATAGCACCTTATATTTATTGGAGGAATAAGTGTTTTTGAAAAAGAAGCAGGAGGCTAGCCATTGCTTCCTTTCTCTTGCTTCCTAAAGGCCACTTGATTTGAATTATCTCGTTTATCTTAATTAACAAGCACTTATCTTCAGATATCTTTTATTTTTTGCAGGTTTCTGCTTTTTTTTTTTTTTTTTTTGCAATATCGCTTGCATTGTATGTTGGGAAATACGCATCCAGTATTTACAATGAGTACTTCACACTGCTTACTCTGAGAGCTGCGGAGTTCAAGCATGATACAACAGCAAGTAAAGTTCAGGCTGGGGTATATAGAGCCCTAACCGGAAAACTATAACCAATGATAAGTTCACCCTTGACAGATGTTCCCGGCCACGGGGACCAAAGGATATATAAAGATGTGTGGGAGGGGAAATAAAGGGATTTGAATCTGCACCACATTGATGTGTACTTTCACCCCGGTCCGCGCCATAACCGCGGGCTCCGGCATCAGGTGACCCCGACGTGATACTCAA
>VXBZ01008642.1:124638-171726 GCA_013399135.1 Heliornis fulica | reverse complement strand
GTCTTGTGTTCTACCAATCATCCACTTACAAACTCTTCAGCCTCTCTACAACAGACACAAAATATCTCATACACACAGAAACATCCTAAAGTCATTATTTTATAAAGAAAGATTGTGCTTTTGCTCTCACAGATAGGTATAACTATCGCACTTGCCCCCAACTTGGGAAAGCAAAGTACACCAACACCAACTGTATGTGAAGTTCAGTCACTGAGGAAAGAATCAAAGGAATGTCAATATATAAGTGCAAATAAACCCGGTGCTTTCAAGCACACACAAATGGAACCACTAAATTATTAAGGTAGAGATCTTTGATTTTCAAAATAGAACTGTTAGAGACTAACTCTACTGAAATCCTTGAAAACAAAGATCTGACGAGAGAAATAACAGACTCGGCGTTCCCAGCGATATTTCACGGCCCGTTACAGGCTACAGTTTTTCCCTGGGAACCATTAAGTAATACTGCTGGGCTTACACAGCTCCTCAATTTCCTTCCATCCTCAATTTCTGAGTTTCTAAATTTTCAGTACATAAAAGATGCTGGTTTTATGCATCTCAACACCCTGACGTCTTATAAAGACACATCACGCCTTACCAAACGGCTTAGCACAGCATTCCCTAGCACTCAATCTGCGAGCGCGGTATTCTCCGTAAGCTCAGGGAATGTCGGTGCATTACCTGCATCTGTCTTTCCTGCATTTGCCTTATTCTATCTTTCTGCCACATCAGATTTTGTGGCATAGGGTACCTCTGCGTTCCCTGCAAGCACCTAAAAGGAATCCTCACGTGGCACGCTGCTGCTCTGCAGCGAGGCTGAGGCATAGGAGGCAAAAGCATCCAACGCTTCCTCTCAGCACAGTAACGATAGGCCTCCTTCCTGTACTGCTTGTCAATATCATCGCTGTTTTTCCACCCCCCAATGATAAAAACATCATCTTTGTAATAACAAATAGCTGCTCCTTCAATGCTAAGGACCTCTGGGGGTAAACTTTCAAGTATTTCATCTGAGGCCCTGGCAGAGATCTTTACCTTGGCTTCCTCATTATCTATTGGGTAACTCTTGGGGCAGCACGAAGCTGTATGGTAAAAGTTTGTGTTAGCAACAGACATCTGAAAAGAGCAATAATTATCAATGAGTGGCAGAGACTCCACATCCTGCCACTGCCTCGTTTCTGCATCGTATCTGATAACAACCACCCTCAATCCATCTTCGCTATCGCTGTCAACTGGGGTACGAGCAGCAAGATAAACAAACCGGTCTTCTACTGAAACAGCTTTGACATCGCGAAGAATCTTTGGTGCTGACTCCAGGTTAAGCCATTTATCTTGCTCAGGATTATAAATAGTCACATCTTTAAACCCAGGGCTAAAATTGCCATGCCCACCAATGCTGTACAAGTTTCCTTTAACTTCAGTAAGGCCAAAAGAATGCTTTCTGGTTATGAGATTTGAGACTTGCTCCCAAATATTTCTGTTTGGATTGTACCTCTCTACTGTCTTGGCAAAGCCTGGTTCCATGGAGCCAGCTACATAAACATAAGACTCTGTCACAGCAATAGCATGCCCATCAAGGTGATTATGTACATGAGGTAAGTTTACCCATCTATCCTCATCAATGAAATACCCTACACACTCACTCAAGTAATCCCCTCCCTCCGATACACCCCCAATCACCATAATTACGTCCATGTTCTGTCCGAAACGTGGCAACAACGCTAGAGGACAAGCGGAATGCTGTAGATTACCAGACTGCAAGTTCTCAGCCCGCAAGGCGTGACTCTCCACAGCTTCTGACACTAATTTAACACAGGCTTCATTGCTCGATACCAACCTTTCAGATTTGACATGGCGAGTGAGGTAAGTGGGCTTCATCTGAGACAATCTAAGGAGTTTAAAGAGATCTTCAAAGTACCTCTCTCTTTCCTCAGGACTTTTCTGAACCCACTTCAAAACAGTCTCGAAGAGGATTTCTTCGGAGTCCACTGTGATCTCTGAGTCCGAGAGCCAGTCTCTGATGAGGTGAAAGGGCAAAGTGTAGAACTCCTCATCCTGGATAACTTTGTGGAAGTTTCTCCTGATCATATCCTGAGCTTTGAGGGCCAGCTGATTCAAGGAATACATGTGGGCCAAGCTGTGAACCGCAACGCAGTTGGAAAGGTTGAGCTTCTTCTTCAGAAACTCCCCACAGAACTCTTTTAAGCGGGTCAAGAGAAACCTGCGGAACAAACGAACAGGAGTGATGCTGCAGCCCCGCCGCTGGGGCTCCGGTCGCGCCAGCCCCGCCGGGCTGGTCCCTGCTCACCTGTCAGCCATCTCCAGCACCTCGTGGACGTTACCGGGGCTGACGCGGATGGTGCCGGTGTACATGAAGCCGATGACGGCCTCCACCGTGTCGGGGTCGGGGCCGCCCTCCGAACTCCACTTCTGCAGCTCCACACGGCCCGAGAGCGACTCGGCAAAACCCCCCGAAAGCAGCGGCGTGAAGTACTCGGTGGCAGCTGCCAGAACGGAGCGGTGCGCCCGGTACTCGCGGGTGGTCCCGGGCCGGCCGCCGCCGAAGGCCAGAGTGATGTCGCAGTAGAGGCCGTGGCGGCGCTGCTCGTTCTGCCGCCACACCAGGTCGGAGCAGTGCGCCGGACACCCGAACGCCTCCGCCTCCCCGTCCCCGTCTCCGTCCATCCCACCACCGCCGCGTAGGACCCCGCCCTCCACCTCTGCCGGCGGCGGGCCGGGCCCCAGCTGCTGCTGCTGCTGCTGTGGAGCTGCGGCTGTGGAGAAGCCGCGGCGGCCGCCATCGCGTCCGACATGGCGGGCTGCGGCCGGCGCGCCTGCGCACAGGGCACCGGCGGGGAGGCGGCGCCGCTGGTAAAATGGCGGCCCCCGCGAGCCGTCCCTCTCCGTCCCGTTGCCAAGCGACCCATTCAGTCCTCAACCAGCAGCGAGGGGCTTTTGTACCGGCACCGCGGCGGAGGCACCGGGTCCGCCTCAGGGAAAATGCGGTTCCCGCTGCCCTGGGCGCTGCTGCTGGGAGGGAGGGAGCTGTGTCTGCCCTAAGCAGGGCCCGAGGATGGGGTGAACGCCGGCTCAGCTAGCGGGCCAGCCCAGCACGTTGGGCTGTGCCTCGGAGGGACCGCGGACGCTGGGCTCCCTGGGCCCTCCGGGAGCGGCTCCTCAACCCGCTTCACTCGAGCGCCTGCCTCCCTTTGGTAAGGGACGGAGCTGGGCCGGGAGGTCAGGCAGCACCATCCTCCTGCTGTGGCACAGGGCTCTGTCGAGCACAGGTAATTCTTGTCCTACTTTTCCTGTGCTTTAAAGGATCCGTGCCACGTTGAAGCATGTCCAGAGAAGGGTGATGGAGCCGGGGAACGGTCTGGAGCACAAGTCCTACGAGCTGAGGGAGCTGGGAGTGTTTAGTCTGGAGGAGGCTGAGGGGAGACCTTCTGGCTCTCTACAAGTCTCTGCAAGGAGGGTGCAGAGAGGTGGGGTCGGTCTCTTCTCTCAGGTAACAAGTGCCAGGACAGAGGAAATGGTCCCAAACTGCCCCAGGGATGCTGAGGTTAGACAGGAGAAGCATTTTCCCCTTGAAAGGGTTGTCAGGGTTGGAACAGGCTGCCCAGGGCAGTGGTGGAGTCCCCATCCCTGGAGGGATTGGAAAGGCCAAGAGATGAGGTGCTGAAGGGCATGGTCTAGTAGTGGCCTGGGCATGGTCAGGCTGGGGTTGGACTCGATGACCTTAAAGGCCTGTCCCAACAAGAGGGATTCTGTGATTCTAAGGCTATAGAGCAGTTTTTCCTTGTCTGACACCAGAGCTCACACTATGAGAGGACTAACTGGTCCAAGGTCTAGTATTTAATTCAATAACTGCCCGAGCTGCTACAGAGCCCAGGAGATGCGTTTCAGAGACAGAAAAAAAAGTTAGTAGTGTATCATTTATTTGATTTGGGTTACAATACAGAGACACATAGGACACTGAAATTATTACTGAGATTATTTTTGTATCTGCAGATACCATGAGTGACATTCCATATACCAGCACTCTACCAGTAACCAAGAAGTTGTTTGCATAAATACAGACACTGGAATACATGGAGTTTCACAGTTTTAACAGCAGTATGTTACAACTTTACACTTTAAATTACTACACCAGAGTTTGAGTAACATTGGTTATACATCAGCAGTGGTCCCACAATTCAGGATACAATCAGACTGAAGATGAGAACACAGTAAACAAATGGAAAAACAACCAACAACAACAAAAAGCCCAAGTCACAGCTTGCAGGAGCCTTTCCCTCTGTCAGGAAGAGTTGCAGCTCATTACCGGACTACAGATATTCTGCACATTCAGTAAGGCCAACTGAGCAAAACTCCCTCCTCCTAGAACCCTCAAAGTTTTTTTCTGGAAACAAAACAAAACAATAGAAAAAAAAACCAAAAGGGTGAGAGACAGTATTAAATACAGCAGGTAACATATGGAATATCACAAGTTTTGGTTTTTATTAGAGTAAGTTGCCTTTCTTATAAAACAGTTGCTTTGCACAGTCTGACCAGGCAGCTCAGTGTGTGTGTCCCAGTGGCCTTTACACATCAAAGTCCTGTATGTGGCTGTCCTCTGTGCACACTGCCATCACCCTGAAGTGACCTTCTGAGGCAATACTGTGTGCTCTCACATAGTCATGTGCTCTGGTAGAACGTAGGATATGTCATCCCACGGGTGTCGGTACAGACCTTGCTTTAATCTCTTCTGATCCAGGTAGTGTCCTGAAATGAAAGTGGTTTCTGTTACCAAGGTTCTGTTCATCATTCACCCTGAAAGACCCTCTGTTTCTGTATCCCTACAGCCACCACTTCAGAGCTGCAGAGGTTCCCAAGTGTCTCAATACCCATGGTATGGGACATTCCCTAGGACAGGAAAGGGACACAGACAGCAAACTTACCAATAAATCCCATACTCCTGCCTAGTACGAAGATGCCATTAAGAGCTCCTATATCAATATATTCATCTGCTTCTTCCCTGCAAGAAAGTAAATTAAACAGATGAGGAACTATTAAGCTACCCATCTTAGAAAGGCTGAGAGTCTGCTCCAGTGCCAGCAGCAACCCCAAATTCATGTGAAAGCTCCTTCCTTCCCCCAACTCCATGCTACATTTCCTTCACCACCTCCTCTGGGAGCCCTGGCCCTGCAGGAGCTGTCAGCGTGGCTCCCACCACACTTATCAGACCACAAGCTAAGAGAATCATAGAATGATTAGGGTTGGAAGGGACTCCCAGAGGTCATCTAGTCCAACCCCCCTGCAAGAAGCAGGGACACCCCCAACTAGATCACGTTGCTCAGGGCCTCATCCAACCTGGCCTTGAATGTCTCCAGGGATCCAGGGGCATCCACCACCTCTCTGGGCAACCTGTTCCAGTGCTCCCCCACTCCTACAGTGAAGAACTTTTGCCTAATATCCAATCTAAATCCCCCTCCCTCTATTTTAAACCCTTTATCACCCCTTGTCCTGTCACAACAGGCCCTACTGACCAGCCTCTCCTCATCTTTCTTGTAGGCCCCATTGAGGTACTGGCAGCCCACTACCCACTTACCTCGTGAATGAGCCACAATTCCTGAGAACATCAACAAAGGCAACTCCAATAAAGCCATCTACATTCAGGATAAGATTTGGTTTCTGTGGGAAATGAACACACACCAGTGAAGATGTTAACAGCTGCAACCGGTGGTCACCTGGCAACCGCAATCCTCAAGGGCAACTTTGGGATTGTCTGTAATTGTGGGCACAGGAGATTAGCAATCAAGAAGGCTGTTCAGCAGTGTGAGCAACGTTTGCACTTACTGCAAATGAGGTAAAGCCAGCCCCAAGTGATGGTTCTGTGTTAGGTTCAAACCACAGAGATCCTCATGGATGCTGGCTCTGCCTCAGATTTAAAGAGCACAGCAGTCCAGGATAGCAGAGCTAACAGGGTTTGGTTTGTGCAGCATTGTCCCACAGTCACACAAATGTCTTTAACTGTACTAAACCATAGCTGTACTTGGCCCACAGTTTATCATAGGAAAAAAAAACCCCAAACCCAAACCCAACAGCAACTTTGGAAGCATTGTAATTAAAATACAGCATTAACCCCATGTTGCTTGTGCAAAAGTGCTTGAGAGGTGAGAAACACTAGTGTTTTTTACCTTTGAAGTTGTAATTTTTTCTACTTCAAGTGCATAGTCCAGCAGTGGGGTGGCAGGGAAATGCTGCTTCACATAGTCCTTGAGGATCTGAACTCTCATGTCAGGGTTATTTATCTGCAAGTTGGGAACACATCACAGTCACTGATGTCACCTCTTACACAAGAACTTGCCATTAGCTTTACTCTTTGTGGGTCTAAGATTTAAGTCTTGAGAATTTGGTCAACAGCTGCTTCTGGAAGTTGCTAATTTTCTTTCCTTTGTTTTCTCTTCTCTCCCCCACCCCTCTAAAAATCAAACCAACCTCCAATCTGTACTAACACATTTTTCTTACCGATTTGACTCTGTGCCCAATGCCCATGATCAGCTTCCCTTCCTTCTTCATCTTATTCACAAACTCCATAGGGATAATCCCACTGTCAAAGGCTTTGCTGAACATTTTAGCTGCAGCATCCAGTGCTCCACCAAACCGATCACCCTGGGTGCGATACAGAGAGGAAATTCTAGCACAGGACTCCATTGTGGAAGTACAAAACAAGCACAGGATTATTTTCCACATCCTCCCTATCAACATGGCATTCCTGAGATTAAAGTCAGGCAGGCACCAGAGATAAACCATTTGCTTGTATGGAGAGTCAATATACAGCAGGCAAACTCCACTGGATGCAGAGCCTGGGGGGAAATGCCATCTCATCTGATTTATTCCCATTTTTACTTGTCCATGTTGGAAGAGACGAGGCAGCCACATACAGATAGCACTGACAGAAAGTTGGCCTGTACAAAATGACTTCTAGACTTAAGTGTGGGACATCAAGATAGTATTACTTACCAGGAAAACAGACTAGGTTTTAGACCTACAGCACGAAGCATTCAGAGTTGAATTCAACAGAAATCAGTGTGAGCAAACAGACATAACATACCCATGGCCTAGCAGCCAACCTAAAACTTGATTGTAATGGAACCTGGACAGGATAATTAGTAGCAAAGCTACATCTTCTGGAGACCAAGTACTTACGATAGTGAGGAGGCCTGAGGTGAGACTGGAGACAAGATCTTTCCCAGCTCTTGCACAGACAATGGTGTTGTGGGCTCCAGAGACAGCAGGCCCATGATCTGCTGTTACCATCAAACACATCTCAATGAACTGGCAGGCATACTTTGGCAACCTGAGCAAGGAGGAGACTGAAGTCATTTGCTGTAATTAAAACCCAACAACAAAGGCACTTGATGTTATAGTGGGGGGTGACCTTATATTAGGTGCATGCTTGAAGGAAGCAGAACAGAGAAGGGAGCTGTAGGATCACAATACTCATCAACACATCCTAATGTCCTCCTTAGAGAAGGGATTTTTATTCTGTTTCCACAGAAGCCATTTAGCTCAGAGTTGAGGCTAGTTGTAGGCTGGGTTTGCATGCACCCAGCATCATGATCAGTAAGTTCTGGGCAGTCTGGGGGCTGTGCTGCAGTTCTGTTCCTCCTCCAGCTACTGATTCCAGCTGAGATTCCAGCTACTGCCAGCACGTCTCCAATGAAATCATCACCAGATGAAGGCAGCAAACTCCTGCCATTCAGAAGGCTCCCTTGTAGGCTGCTTAGCCAATTTGTCAGCTCCCCAACCCCTCTAGTGTCAAAGTGACAATAATGATAGTAAGCAAGAGCGTGAAATGAGCCTGGAACGTAGAAACTTCTTACACACACAAGAACATTTATGTAAAACTTCACCCCATGACTAAAACACACTGTGTGAAGCCTTGGATGCTGATATGGCTCAGAAGGGAATAGAGAGACTTGCATTCCATTGCCATTTCCATTGGCATTTCCAGCAAATCCACATTCACAATGGAATATCAGAGGGGTGTTTTGTGCTTAGGAGTCTATTAATGAACAAGCAAAACCTCAAGCCAAAGAATTTGGGAGCTTTTGCACAAAGCTGCCTCACCTCCTCTGAAACCAGAGCAGACCCAGAACTCCTCCAATTCCCATCTCTTCTTTGAAGACCTCAGTGATTGGCATGCCAGCATAGATCAGTTCTTGACCTCTCTCATCACAGATGCTTGTCATAAAGGAAGCTGGTTTGCGGATCAGACCCAGCTCCTGAAATTGCAGCATAAAGATGGGATTTTAATCATCCCTGTCAAATACAAGGAGCAGGAGGAGGCAGAGCAGCAAAACAATGCCATCAGCTTGCCCTCAGAGCAGCTTCTGTAGCCTAGAACCAGCATAGCTGGGGAGCTCACAGTTAGCACTGAAGTATGTGATAAAACCTCAAGGCAGCACCATTACCACCACAAACATCCAGAATGATATAAAACATCCTGTCGTGTTTTTAAGGAAGGAAAAAGCAGGTCAAGCAGCAGAGCTCACCCTTGCCCAGGAGTAATCCATTGGCACAGTTGGAGGAGGCACTTCTTCAGCTGGCTCAATCACTCTTTTAGCCACAAGATCCTGGTAAACAGACCTACAGAGAGAATCCATTTATTAACTGGAGTCCTTTGAAGAGATACAAGCGAGGGGCTTAATCTAGACCTTAAAACCCCTGAGTGAATAGAAGTTGCATTCTGTAAGCAGGAATATATTCCTGCATCATACCAGAATCAATGCCCTAAGAGCTTCTGTCCCCTGTTACTGTGACTTACTGAATGACCTCTCCCAGCTCATCAAAGCTTCTGGGAACAAACACACCAGCTTCCTTCAAGGCTTGATTCTTTGCAACAGCCGTTTCAGAAGCCTGGTTGGCACAAGCTCCTGCATGACCAAACTGCACCTATACACACACAGGAGGAGATAAAGGAACAGAAGTCATTTACCTGCTGGGAGAAGAATATAATGAAGAGCTGCCTGGGAACACTGGTGACTCCACAGTGGCCTTCTTGGGGCTAACAACTCTTGGTGGCAACTACAGTCAACATGGCAATGCACAGAGCATTCCCCAGTCTGAAATCATTCCAGGTTCTTCTATTTGCATCCTACCCCTCCAAACCTCCCCCACTACAGAGCTACAAGTGGCTGCTGGACTCTGCTGTGCTCCCTGGGATCTCTGTTCCCTTAAGAAGTGTGTGGAATTCTCTAGAGATCTCCATTGGCAGATTGGAGAAGCACAAAAAGCTTTTATCATTTCTGCTTATTAACTTTCAGTTGTTAAGGTACTACCAACAATTTTGGAAAGTTTAGACACAGAGATGTTGCTTTTTTCTTCCTGCTGTGGATACACACTTACTTCATGCATTTGCCCCTGTTTTTGCACATACCTCTGAAGAGAACATGGTGGCACAAGTACCAATACACCAGCACACCACTGGCTTGGTGATACGACCTTCCTTAATACCTCTGCAGATCTTGTACTCTTCTGTGCCTCCAATCTGCAGAAAGAAAGAATGCAGAGCTGGTTGAAAGCTTAGCACTTTCGTAGAAACCAGCACAGAGAAACATTACTTAGACTTTTATTTTCTCCTCCTTTTTCACTGAGTAATGGCTGAAGTCTCAGAACAAAGAACCCATATCTGATTTTCTCCTCTCCCCAAGACAGGGGAGTCTATCCTTGTCTAGAGAATATACTCTTATTTTTTTTGACAGAAGAACCAGGAAATAAAATTCAGACATTCAAGAAGAGTATAAAGAGCCACCACTCATCTGTAACTGTAATTTAGCATCCTTGCAGCCAGGTCAGATGCTCCCCAAACACCACAGTTTGGTATTTCTCAGATAGGCCTTATGTGGTCTCAACTCACCTCTCCAAGTACTACAATCATTTTCACTCCTGGAGTATCCTCATACCGCAAGACATGATCCATGAAAGTTGAACCAGGGTATCTGGGTGGAATACAGGGAAAACAGTGGAAGTTAAATTTGTTTCATAAACTTGTCTGAAAGCAGAAAGATTAGGAGCCAACTTGCTCTTTCTCTTCCAAATTGCTAACAGATCCTTTGCTGACAAATTTTAAAACCCCAACAGTGTCTTTGTGGAAGACAGAGTCCTACCTGTCTCCTCCAATAGCCACCCCTTCATAGACCCCATCAGTGGTTCGGGAAATGATATTGTTGAGCTCATTGGACATTCCTCCGGACCGTGACACATAAGCCACGCTGCCAGGACGGTAGAGTTTTGATGCTAAGATATTATCCAGCATGCCACCTGTGTTGCCTATTTTAAAGCAACCTGGTTTGATCCCACCAACCTACAAGGAAATTAAGGAAAGATGTAAAGCACTGCAAGACATACATGAACATCAGGAACATTTCTGTAAGAATCTTGTCACTATTTACACAAGCAACAAGATGGTAAACATGACCTTCATAAAAACTAACATGCACTTTATATGACTAATGACAGACTATAGGACATTATGCTTCAGAGAAAGTTGTTCTGGAGGTATAAAGGCTTGAGGGACAAGGAGGAGAAAAAGGTCACCAGCTCTTACAGTGGCAGGCCCGATGATAGTGACTCCTTTTTTATCTGCCATCTTGATGAGTTTTCTCGTCAGAGCTTCTGGAATGCCCTCGGCAATAATGGCAATGGTGCGGATCTGCATCAAGGCAAAGCAAACCCTTAGTGCCCCCAGTGCCACCACCCTCTCAGCTCTGCAGGACAGCAGAGGGAAACAGCTGCCAGGGGCACGACCAGCTTCTTGCCAGACCCTGGTGACACATGCTGTATACTTACAGCAAGAACACCTACCCCATGGATTCAGTCTGCCAGTGTCTTTACAGCACTCTCAATGCCCTGCTCACAGCATTTTTCCTCTCCCCTTTCCACATTAGAGTGCTGAATTTTAACCATCCCAAAGCAATCACTCCTAACCCAGGGGTACAGTGTTCTCCCACAGAAATTGAGAGTCCAGCATTAGAATTTGCTCTGTAAGCTCAGCATCCTACTGGAGCCAATGGAGAGTCAGACCCAAGGCATATATCTGCCACACTGGACAACCAAGCTGATTTGCTAATGTCATCATGACACCACAAAGAAACACCAGTACCCTGCTGAGAGACTTTCTTTACCCCTCACTCACCTGTGGGTAATTCATAGTTTCAACAGTGCTGTCATAAGCAGAGCGTAGAGATGCGAAGTTGATGAGAACATCCACCTCTGGGTGCTTCCTCATGGCATCTGACATGTTCTTGTAGACTGGGATCAGGATTTCTTTGTGGCCCCAATAGAACTTCTGCCTGTGGTCACCCCTATGGAGAAGAGGAAAGAGCCCTGACTCTTAAGGCTACCAGAAAGACAAAGGGACACAGCGCATGCAGACAGAGGAGTTTACAAACCCCAGTTCTCAGACACCAAGACTGACTGTGAGACTCACTAGCAAGTGAGAGTACATGGGAAGGGACCATACTAACAGCAGAAGGTTCTTCAGAGTATAGAACAGAGCAGCATATGGAAGGAGACGGGCTAATGGGGACAGAGGCATCCAGCAAGATGAATAAGCTCTCCCAGTGAAGTTACCAGAGCCTCAATTCTACTCCAAGCTGGAAAACAGAATGAGGCACAGAAAGAGTAATGAATGAGGTGCATGCAAAGCTGCATTACTGGACTGGGGGAAACAGGAAACCAGTATCTGGGGTGAACAGCCAGGACGGCAACGCGAGGGATGGTCAACTCTCTGACTCTGCTACAGCAGGACTCTACCCACCCCATCCCATGGGCCCTGAAGGAGCTGTGCCTAGGCAAGTGTCAATGCAGGTGGGGTCTTGTACACCATAGATGCTCTGAGACTTTCCTGAAGTCTCTCTCTCTGGACTATTAAATGACTGACAGTATATGGCTGTGCTCCCAGACCGGTACATTTCTAACAGAACATTCCAGGTTTTGTTAGACTGGCTTCCTCCAAAAGGTCAACCAGAATCAGGTAATTACAGGTAGCCTTAAACATCTATTCCCTATTGCTTTTTCTTCATTAAAGAACTGCAACGCTGGGAGGGGTTGCCACTCATCTCCAGGTGTGATTTTGTCTGCGCTCAGTTTTAGTACCCTGAGGTTTGCACTTGCTGAGCAGATACTGCAGAGCTGCAATTATCATCAGAGCTGCAGATTAACAGCACAAGGTACTTAACAGTCAAGAGGCAAAACTCTCTGTAGGACAGAGGCTGATTAGCCACTATCCCGGGTGTCTGTAAACACTACAGAAGCAAATCAAACCTACTACCCTTCTCCCATCTCAGCAGCAGGAGGATATGGCCACTCCTTTTCTTCTTGCTGCTTGCCTGCTTGGCAGGGAGGACCCCTCTGTCATGCTTGTCTGGTACAGCAACATGACAGGTTATGCTGATGGGGGTGCTCCTCCTGAGGGTGATTTGAGACACCCAACAGCCTCTCACCCCCCTTAGCCAAGGGGTAAGTTAGAAGAGGGTGAACACCCCAAGAGAACTCCCAGGAAGGATCTGCACACCTCTTGCCAGCTACAAAACTACTGGCACCATAGGAAAGAGTAAAAAGAGTTTATTTTTTCTTAATTTTGTTGGGCTACCTGACAGGCTGCTTTAGTCTGTTAGCAGAGCTGCTCCCATTCTGGCTGATACTCAGAGGGGAAAATTCCAGCTGCTGCAGGCACAGCTCAAGATGTCTCAGACAAGCAAACAGCAGGCTCTTAAGGAGAGCCCAGTGAGCTGAACCTTCCTTCCTAGCCCAGCAAAAGAACAGAATGAGCAAACAACCTCTTCAAGAGCATGAAGTGGGACCTGGAGTACATAGCTGACACCAGGCTCCTTCAACAGAGCAGCCCCAGGATCAGTGGTGAGAGAAACAAAAAGCAGTCTGCAAAGCCAACCTGATGGTGGAAGGGAGCATAGGAGGTGTTAAAGCAGATGTAGACTACAGCAGAGCTACACTAGAGAACAGCAGAGACTGGAGGAGGAAGCTACAGAATCTGTGGGAAGCAGTCAGGAAAATAACGCAGGCGACGCCGGCGACTTACGTGAACGGATAAACCATGGCAGCGACCGAGGGCTCATCCCGGGAGCAAATATAATCAAAGTCCAGCATCCCCTGCACAGCTCGTGTCTGCATCCCCCAAATGATAGCTTTGGTGTGACGGCTGAACAGGGTTGTAGCTTTACCTGCTCGGAGGAAGAGGAGGAAAGAAACAAAACGTGCTCAAAATGTACATTTTGATGTATAGAGCTGGAAGTCTGCGCAAGGCAAGAACTCCAACCTCACCTGCCTGGAGTCCCCATGGCAAGCAGAGTGCCCTCCCTCAAACCAAACCAAACAGCTGGGCTGCAGGATACTTGCAGCCACTATCCACACTAAGGAGGAAACTGCAGCCTCCCTCCCCTGGACTGCACACAAGAGCCAGGCTTTGGGTTCCATAAATGGGGCAAATGCTTAATCACGGGGGGAGCTGGTGTAGGAGCAGAGAGGTGAGAAGTGAAACTGCCTCTTCTTTTCACATGGGCCATTCATGTCCTCCCAGAGTTTTATTCTGCAAAGCTGAAGAGAAAGGGAATTCTGGAATTCCTTTATTTGCATATGGCCTTCAGTGGGGAGAACCAGAGGGGGTTTGCCTCCAACCCCAGGAGGATTATAGGAAATAGGAAAAGCAGAGGACAAAGAAAGCAAAGGAGCTCTACACACTCAGCTTCTGTTTTCAGCTTTTTCTGATGATCAGAATCTAACACAAACCTCATAGCCAGAAGAATTAATATGTGGCTCAAACCTTGGCTTGGGGAACAGAATCATGGGACAGGCAACCATTCAGCCAGTGAGGAGAGTCTGCTTGAAGTTACACTGTTTGCTTGAAACTACACCACTTGTCACAGCAAAACACTGAGCTCCTCCCTTTGACTCCAGGCAGAGCTCCCTTTAAAAACTCTTAAGAGCTCAGAACTGATCAAACTGCTGATCCCAATTCAGTCCACAGCTAATTTCTTTTTGGCTTTCAAAGATAAGCAGCATTACGGATTAAACAAGATACTGTTCTACAGGCTTTAACAAGAAACCCGGCGCTGCTCTATATGCTCACAGTTTAGGTGCACATCTGCATAACTTCTTATTAGGAAACTGCCTACCCTGGAAAATTCTGTTTATCTGGCAGGTGCATGCAAAGAGCTAAGACCAGTATTGACAGAAACGGGGAAAAACATGCCCAGGAAGGTTATGCCATCTGTCTGAGACCACACAAAGGAGAAGCAGAGACCCCCACACACACTTCTGATGTACCTCTTCTTGGGAAAAGGGAGACGGCTTGAAACTCTACTTGGACCCCAATTTAGCAGTTTAGTCTCATCCAGAACAGAGCTCAAGAGAGTGCCTGAAGTCCCCATAACTTCACTGAACACAAGCTTTAGCAGCTTGCTGAACTGATCAGGCAACAGGAACATTTAGTTCATTCAGTGACTTGTGTGCCCTTCAAGGCTCATGAATAAGCAGGGCACCCGCAGTATCACATTTCCCTTTGACCCAAAGGACAGCTACAAGGTATGGTTAGATTCCTTTTTTTTACTGAAAGCAGAGAGACCAGAGCTTTTCAGGGTGCCTAGAACTGCTTTTCTCTGTAATGACTGTGGGAGATAAGGGAAAAAAAATTAAAGTTTGAGACCTGTTGCTTTCAACCCCAGCAACAGTAAGTTTTGTGCAAAGGACTGTGTGATCTGCACTTGGAAAGCCAGGTGATAGCTAAACACACTGGGCAGGAGAGAAGGGAAGGACCAGACAACACTGCAAACCTCTAGAGAGAAAACACAGCAACAAAATCAACAACTAAGAACTCAGCTGCCAGCAAGGCCACACACATTGAGCTTGTCACACATGTCCTACCTGAACCAGGTCTTGAAGCTGGGATTGAATCTGTTAAAGAGAGAATCACCCATGCAGCTACATGCCAGGGACGGCTGGCGGTGGGGTGCTGCAGCACCACTCCTCCCCATGGCACTCCAGGCTTTGCTTTTGGGAATGCACAAGCAGGCTGGAGCACTAGCCCCTCTACTTCTCTCCTAACATCCAGACACCAAATTCTGCCTTTTGCCATCTCAAAACACTTTGCTTATCCCAGCACAGGTCAGGATCAGGTGGCAGGTTCTTCCATTGCAAGCCCCACAGCTTACAGGTCTGTGCTGCTGTTCTGAGCCATTGCTCATGCAAAACCCTGCACACAGTGGTTAAGAGTGGGGTTTATGATGCCTTTCACCACAATCAGACCTGAATCTTGCTGTACTGTTGTGAGGTCAGAGCCTCCTTGCATTGCAGAGAGGAGAACCAGGACATCGTCAAGTTCTGCACCTGCCCAGCTCTCTGCTGTTCTCCCCCTGTACAACATGCTTTTGGCCCATGAAGCATCCAACAAATACAAGCAAAAACCTGTCAAAGCTCTTGCCTGTCACCATGCTAAAGAAGTTTCCTACAAACTTCAATTAAAGTAACCCAGAAGCTAAAAACCAAAACATCAGAAAGACACACTGCACAGGAACCTCCAGCCCTAAATGTGCCAAGTAGGTCACATCCCTACCGAACCGACTGCAGAGAGCATGTCCAGGAAGCTCCAGATTATACCAAGGACTATTCCAGCAGCATCCCATGGGAACAGCTCTGCAACCACAGCACAGACTCTAACCTGTTGTCCTCTGATCTTCCTTAAGGGCACATGGGAAAGCTGGAGCTCTCAAACCATACTGTTTCCTTCAGAGGAACATACCAGATCAAGGCCACTCTGCCTCACCTTACAGATGAGCTAACTGCACAAGTGACAACGCTCTAAAAGCACTTAATTACATCCAAAACAAAGACAGACACCACAAAATCCCTTCCCTTAGTATCCAGAAAAAGGACATTAGGCTAGTCCACGTGCTGCCTTTTGGAGCAGAGCTGCTAGGAATTGTTTCCAATGCCACAGACTTACCAAGAGGTGCTGCAGGCTTTGCCTTCTTGGCTGGAGCGATATCATCGGGTTTGGACTCTGAGAAGGAAGCTGTTCTGCTTGGTGCTGGAGTCTGAAAGAGTCAGAAGCCAAGCAAGTAAGGGACAGTGTGCCAGGTAGGGCCCAGAGAGTGTAGGAAGAGATGGCCACTTTGACTATGCCAGTCTACAAAGAAAACCAGTGGAAGTTAATTTGGAGATAGGCCTGTTACAGTCCCCTGAGGGCAAACTGGTGTTCCTAGACCTCTGAATAAGTGGTTGTGGCCAAGGTGCTTCGGTGACCTGGCCAGGCTGGGGAATCTGCCTTGAGGAGGCTCCTCACAGCTGTTCCCTTTGGGGGAGGGGAAGGGTCTCACCGAGGGGCTGCCGCTGGCGTTGAGCAGGAAGTTGGCGGTGTGGGCTGCCGCGGGCGGTTGGTTGGGGATGGGCCGATGGCCAAGTGCCATGCCCACAATCGCAGTCATGTGGGTCTCCGTGCCGAAGACGTGGATGGGGATCCCGGTGGTCTTCCCTGTGTATGGACACAAGAACTGTCAGCCTTGGGGGGGAAGGGAACAAGACAAGTTTCTGCTGAAGTGAAGCATTTACCCTGGAAAAGTCTCTGCAGAAGGCAGGTGGGAAAAACAAGATAGAACTTGACTTGAGGAAATGGTTGGTCCTTACCGACTTCTCCCATGACACGTAATCCCTCCTGGTAGTTTGGGCCTCCTCTTCGGACAAAGATCCTCACCTCATGCTCCTTCAGAGGGCCTTGGTAATCCTTAATTGCTCTCACAATGCCCTAAAAGAAACACACAGGCAAGGTGAACTGGGCAGCACAATGGTCACCTTGTCCCATCCTGACAGGAACTCCTGGAAGAGAGGCACTGCCCAGCTCCACACAACCAGGAGCTGGGCACAATGGCTTGTGCTAAGGACTGAGGGCACCTGCAGATACTACTGAGCAGTCACATACCTTAAACGTGGCTGCTACGTTGGTGAAGTTAGCAATGCTGCCTCCAATGATGAGGATTTTACCTGAGGTAAGAAACACATGTAAATAATGTGGTTTCAAGGTAACAGAGTACTGTTAGATCATGAAGTTGTTTAGGCTATGAAGTGAAACAACTGCTGCAGTTCAGACTACCCAACAGTTTGCAGCAATTTGCATTTAGCAGAGCCTTTAAGAGCTTTGTGTCAATCAATAACTTCTCTGATAAGAACTTGAGCCACATTTGCTTCCATCTCTGGAGCAAGAGCTGATAAAAATCCATCACAGTCACATTCAGAGGCAGGAGCACCTTAAAAGCTCTGCCAGGGAGGTCTGAGCACTGTAACAGCCCAGATTTGCTCAGTGCCTCCTCCATGAAGCTCTGCAATAGCAGCAACTGTTACCTTCAGGATGCTTCTCACGGGTCATGAGGGAGAGAATAGTCTTGGCATAGTCATAGGTCTGCTGCTCACTTGGGGCTCCTGAGTATTCCCCATAGTTAGCCAGTTCATTTACACCCCCCAGGTCACAAATGGTGTCACTGGAGAAAAAAAAAAAAGTTAATTACAAGATGAATTGTAATTTGAGTCACTGTAAAGGTCTTCCTAACGCATTCCAAATTCCTGGGCAAGTGGGATTAGAACAGAGAGCTTGTGCTGTCTGCTGAAAACAAAGCTGCTCTCCTTCCTGTGCCAGCCACAATTAATCTTGTTGTACTTCCCAGCTATGATGGAGCCCAGTGGCTCCCACAGCAGTATTACCAGCAACAGTTTTGCAGCCAGCTTGTTTCTTCACAAGCAAAATAGAAACTATATCTCAACTGCAAGGAATTAAGTTGTCGCCTCTGAGGGACACGATGCTGCACATCTTGATAAATCTGTATGGCACCCTCAGTCTAAAGAGATGCCAGGCAGGCACAGTGTGGCAAAGATCACTTAGAAGAGCCTCCTCCCTGCAGCTATGGGCACTGTAAACCCACCTCCCTCTACAGATCCCCGGTTCCTGTTACCTGTAAACCACTGAGGCACCACCACCAGCCACCATGGTCCAGATCCTGCCTCTGGGGTTGAGAATAGTAAGCTTCAAGCTGGCTCCACTCTTTGCATCCAGATCAGCGATGTAGGCTTCCTGCAAACAGAGCAGCACACAATTTAAACTTCCCTTGTGTCCTCCTCCTCCAAATCTGTTGTGCTGAGCCCATCTGGACACACAGAGCTCCCACATCTCCCCTCAACTGCAACTGAGCAGACAGAAGACCCACAAAAGCCATTTCTGTAAGGAACCAGACCCAGCTTCATCTCTCAGAGGCCAGGACTGATTTGTGTTATGCATTCTCCAAGGCAGCACACGGAGGTTGGACTGGATACTGAGAGCTTGTGCCATTCTCCATCAAAAATTCAAATGGGATCAACCCCAGTACACGCCCACATTCAAATTCCTGCTTGAAAAGCAAGGTCACACCCTCTAAAGAGGATGCTGTCTCTATAAGGCTGCTGACTTGGACAAGTGAAGTCACAAGTGACCATTATAAACACATTTGATATCCTTTTATTTGTAAAACATGGATCACAAAGCAGATTTTTCCTGTCTGCATAAAATGCTTTGGAGATGCAGGTGACTGCCAGCACCACTGCACTAAGCTGTGCAGTGAATGGTGCCCTGGGAAGCTCCCAGGCTCCACAGCTCTGCACAGGACAGTCTTGTCAGTTCAGAGGAGGTGGATTTGGTGGCTGTCTACCTTGTCTGTAGACCAAGACCAGAAGTTTGAGAACCAACCATGGCTACACACTGTCTGGCTGTGCTGCAGCCAAGGATGCAATCACAGAGTGCTGTGATTTGGCTCAAAGCAGTGTTCCTGCCTCACAGCCTGCCTGCCTGCTGTGAAGCACTTCACAGCGAGCTCATTAAAATTCTCAGCAAAGACTCTGCTGTAACAACCTTCACAGGGACTTGCAGAGCAATGATTCAGAGACAAAAACTGAACTAATCCTTTTAAGAGCAAATTGAGTTAAGTGCTGGCATCCAGCAAGCTACATGGAGAGAAACAGCTAAATGGATTTCCTGGCGGTGTTACAGAAGCCTTCCCCAACCAAAGCATAATTGTAGTTATTAAAATTAAAAGTCAGGACAGAAATCCTTTTAGACACAGCAAAAAGTCACATGAAATAAGTAACAGAACAATTAAGGAGAAGGTTCTACTCCTGATGGCTTTGGAAGCTGCTGGGATGCTGTGTGTGAAGCTGGTCTGTGCTACCAGTGGTACAAACTCAGATTGCTCCAAGAGGCAATGGGCATTTCTAAAACAAAAAAGTTGCCTGCAGCCCCTTTTTGGTCACCACTTGCCAGGAAAACAGGTGCATGAGCATCTGACCTTTTCCCTTTGAAGTTCAGAGAGATGGTGGTTATTTTCTTTGGATTCACTCACACAGATTTGATGTGCAAGTGCTACTTTGTGCTCAGGAATGTGAGCTCCAACTCCAAGGAAGCATCAGCTGCCACGATGCTGTCAATAACCAGCACCCCAATAAAACCCAATGCTGCTGTCAGGCTAGAGCCATGCATGAAGGCTGGATGAGCGCAGAGCTTTGGCACAAGACTGAAGTTAAATATAAGCCTCTATATAAAAAAAGTCAATTCTGAAGTTAAAGAGAACAACATCCTAGCAAAGATGAAAGCTACTGCAGGTCAGTGTGCCATTAGGAGAAGTCCTAAGGCATCAGGGACTGGCTTGCAGACACTCTCATCATGTATGCAGTGCCCAGGTCCTCAAAACACAGCAAGAAAAGCCACAGGAGAGGAATCTGGGCCAGATCAGGTTGTTACTTGCCTCTGGGTAAGCTTCCCTGCCAAAGGGAGGGGGGAACTCCACATCCCCCCACTTCACTTTGCAGATATAGTCAGCAGTTGCATCAATCTTCGCAGCCAAGTCAAGGATGTAGACACCGTCACTTGTCACCACTGCATTAAAAAAATAAATACTGAGATTAGCTCTGGTTTATACAGATGTATTGAAATGTTTATACCATACAGAGACCACTACAAAACCTAGGTCACCTTTGTGCCCCTCCTCCACATGTGTCACTTAACTGTATTTACTAGACCCAGAGTGTTCCCTTAAGAATTACATGGTGACCACAGCCACGGTCAGGCTCTAGCTCAGGTGCTGTTGGATCAGAACCAACAGAACATTTCCATGCCTCAAGCCTGACTTAACATCCCTGTCAATGGACTTGTCCCTCCCACCAAGATACCAGGTGACACATCTCCTGAATTACAGAATCACAGAACTGGAGGGGTTGGAAGGGACCTCCAGAGATCGAGTCCAACCCCCCTGCCAAAGCAGGTTCCCTAGAGGTCACACATGCAGCATCTGTCCCCAGTTTGGGTTTGTTTAATTAACAGCTCCAGGACACAATATAGCCACTTCTATACTTCTCCTGCCCATGAAGCCAAGGATTGCTGCAAACTATGCAAACCTGGGAAGGATAAAATGCACATTTCAATGCAGAACACAGAGTCCTGCTCCCAAAAACATCTGTTACCTAATGGATTGATCTCGAGGTATGTGAAATATAGATCTTCATAAAGGTTGAACAGGCCACAGATGAAGCTAGCCAAGACACTGTAAAAAAAATGAACACAAATTTATTAAAGCAGCCAAATACAAAGCACAGTCTGCTCCATTAATACAAGTGAAGTGACAATCTGCAACCCTACAGCGCCTCAAACTCTTCCATTCTCATTCATCTTCTCTGGAAGAAGCGAGATGATGACTCAAGGAACAGAAGACCTTGATGACTCATCTTAAATACACTTCACCAAACTCTGCTGAGAACAGAGTTGCTCAAAACTGTTAGAGATGCTCAGCCTGATCTCAGCAAGAGACAGAAACACATCATTCTCTCTCCCTGACAGGTAAGCATCTTTGTCAGACCTTCATTAGCTGGGATGGGGAAGAGACTCCAGGAAACTGTTTTAGTGATGGGCTTCTTCAGCCTTTCAGCGGTGAACAATGTCATCAGCGATTACGTTATGTTTGGAAAAATCATGACTCACGTTAAAATAATTAGGTAGATGCATCTAATTAAAGGAGATGCAGAAGCAGCTTTGTGATAAGCTTTCAGTAAAGTAGAAGAGATGACAGCACCTTGGAGCAGGCCAGAGCAAGGCAGAGTACATTTCTGAATTAGCAATCAGATTCTCATCATCATTTCTATGAAAGAAAAGAAACTCTTCTAGGTTAGCACAGAGGATCAAAAATTCAACACGTGTCTCCAGCATTTCAGGGGTCAAGACTTCAGCAGGCTGAGATGTGCCCCTGTCAACTGAAGACTTGAAGCACCACAAACATTTGAGTTTTAACAGGCAGCTGGGACAAGGTCAGAGAACCTCAGGCTTAGGATGCTGGGTGTGTTCTTGAGAGCAGCAAGAAGAGCGGAACACGAGCTCGAGCGTGACACAGAACAAAGGGATGCTGGAGAGGAGCTCCAGGGTATCTGGCCATGCCTGGAACTGGGCATCTCTACTTACTCTTTTTTATTTGCTGGTGCATGCTGCAGGAGGTATTTCTTTACATCTGATTCATGGAGCTTTTCATCCACTGCCACAAGCAACTTCTGAGCTTTGGCATCAACATCTCCCACATCCACACCCCCCTCATGGTGGAAAAGCACGTAGTCTCCCTCACGAGCAGCGTATATGCACACATAGAACTCTTCCTCCTGCATGGACCAGGGCACAAACATCAGCAACTCACACCCAGAGAAGACCTCAGAGAGGCAGCTCTGTGTCAGGGCTGGGGAAGGGACAACTGAGTACACAGTTAGGCTTTGTGAGGAGAAGCCCAGAGGCTCCCCAGGGTTGTACAGGCTGTGCCAGCCTCAGAGGGAGCACCATGGTGCCCTGAGTGCTTTATCCTGGCAAGATCTGCCAGGAGAAAATCCTTCACTGGAGGAAACTGCTCCTGTCTTACACAACTGAAGTGCAAACAGGGTTCCTTCTTGCATGCACTGCAAACACCTCCATCATCAGTAATTACACCCTCCCCATCAGCCACAGCAGAGCACAAATACATCACTACCACAACATGAGATCTGTCACATCATCAATTTGTTTCTCTCACTCAGCAGGACAAGATTCAGGGAGCACTGAGCTGCCTTCACCAACCAACTCAGTCCCTCCCAGGGAGGTGTAACCTCCTCTACTCTGCAGAGTAGCAGCGATCGACGCTGTCATTGAGAGCTCTTGGCTTGGACTAACACTGTGCCAGCACACAGCTCTGCCTGCACACTCCCAAACCTCTGCCCCAGTCCAAGCTGCATGTGAGTCAGAAGAGATTTTCAAAGCACCTGTTAATGCTTTATTTGGTTTACACACCTGCTTGTGAGGGACAAATGGTTCAATCAGGAAATTCTTCAGGATTCCCTTAGCATTAGCAATCTGTAGGCAGAAAACAAGACAAACACCAATAAACACATGTCCAATATCCACATTTATGACCACAAGCCTCAAGAGTTAACCAGTGCTGCTCTAAAATCACCTCCTCCCAGGCATCTTCCCCGTGTTCCTGGGGAGCTGTGCTCCTTCCCAGACACTCTGCTGTGCCACTCCAGGTTCCTGGAGCCAGTCACCCTCCCCATTCCTGACAGGACAGTTGGCAGAACAACACCAGAGCTGCTGCTCTTTATCCCCTGCACCAGAGCAGCTCCTGCACAGAGCGCTGCTTCAGGCAGCGTGAAGCACGGTGCCTTCAGCTTGTCTCGGGAGTTGTGGGAAACTCAGAAGTGAAGGAAGCCCTGAGCCTGACAAGGAGCAGCAGGAGCCTCTGCCCAGCAGTCCTGAAGCCATGTCACCAAGCATGAAGAGGAGAACCCTCCAGACTCTCCTTACAGTGACAGGCAGCTACAGCAAAGTCCCAGGAACTATCCTGTGCAGGTGTTCTCACCCTCCAAACCCAATTTTCTTGGCTCAAGGGACACTCCTTGCACAGCCCCTACTCCCAAGGACGCTGCTGCATCAGTCACAGGTCCTTGGCACAGTCCTGCCTTTAGCTATGGTGGTTGTACCGTGCTAAAGAAGCGATTTCAACACCCACAGATTCCCTGCTGGGCAGACACACAAAGCACAGTTGCCTGGTGTTTCATAACAGCCCTCAGGCAGGCTGGCTGGCTCAGTGCTGAGGCCAGCAGCAAATCAATCAGAGCAGGGCCAAGGCATCACTTTCCTTCAGACAGCACAACTCTATCAGGCCCTGAGACAGCAGCTGGGATGGCAGGCCTTTCTTTATCATTAGCAATGCACTAGCCTTCCCAGGGGAATAAATATTACACCAAGTTAGAATAAGGACTTGAAGTAACACTCAGTCATCAGCCAAAACACACTGCCTGGCTACAAGAAGAGGACAATTTTATGACAGCTTTTATACTTGTCTTGTTAAATCTGCCTTGGGTAGCAAAGTGAAGCAGCTACACCAACAAGACAGAGCATTTGAGCTGTCAGCTGCTGGCTCCTGAGTGGAAGTGACACTAGCTCCTGCTGAGCCCCAGCACAGATGCCCTGTGCAGCAGCCTCATCCAGTGGATGGCAAGTGGGAGCACTGAGCTGTGCTGCCTGTCAAGGTGCTCATCACCAGCAGGAAGGTCACACATGGGACAGTTTCTCACCTGCTCTGACATAAGCATGACATGACACTGCAAGCAAGAGAAATGCCAGGGCACCAGTTCCTATCATGGAAGCAGGTAAGAAACTAAAAAAGTAGAATCATAGAATGGCTGGAGTTGGAAGGGACTCCCAGAGGTCATCTAGTCCAACCCCCCTGCAAGAAGCAGGGACACCCCCAACTAGATCACGTTGCTCAAGGCCTCAACCTGGCCTTGAACGTCTCCAGGGATCCAGGGGCATCCACCACCTCCCTGGGCAACCTGTTCCAGTGCTCCACCACTCTCACAGCAAAGAACTTTTTCCTAATCTCCAATCTAAATCTCCCTCCCTCTATTTTGAAACCATCACCCCTTGTCCTGTCACAACAGGCCCTACTGAACAGCCTCTCCCCATCTTTCTTGTGGGCCCCCTTGAGGTCCTGGCAGACCACTATAAGGTCTCCCTGGAGCCTCCTCTTCTCCAGGCTCAACAGCCCCAACTCTCTCAGCCTGTCTGCCGGGGTTTGTGGCACTCACCGTGGTTTCTTGGCCCAGCCGCTGCTTGAGCCAGACCTTCACCTGATCGATTGTGAGGTTAATTCCCACCAGTCCAAGCTTCCCACGTCGCTTTATGAGCTGATCTGGCTTCACCACTAAACGCTGTGATGTTGTGCAAGAGGGATTAAAAGAAAGAAGCATTAGAAAGTGATTTGAGTCGAGCAATCCTCTGCAGATAGTGGACAAAAAGTTCTGTACATCAAGAAACCCTGCAGAGATTCTTTAATCTCTTGGCTGGCACCTAATGTGCTGCAATGGTCAAGCAAATGCATCTCCTGACACAGGCTGCAGCTTTAGGGGTTTTTTTTTTATGCCATACTTTGAGAAAAGCTGCCTTATTTCTCATCAGACACGAGTACAAATCAGAGACAGAGGTGACAGCTTGGTTTGGCTTTTTTTTTTTGTTGTTGAACTTTGATAACTCTTTCCAAGCAGCTGTTAGGATGGGGTATATGTACTCATTTTCTTTTAAAAGACCCACCAACAGAACCACTGCATGCTGAAAAGCAGACAGCATCCCCTCAGCTTGGCAAGCCATCTGTGTAAGATGCATCACAAACTCGTGAGATCAGTATTTCCCTGCAAGCAGAGGCTCCTAAGGAGACACTCTCAGCCCCAGAGCAAGCACTGCCAGCTGCTCCCCACAGGGTATGCAGTGGGGCAGGAGCTGGCTTGGGGAGACTGCCTGGGACATACTGCTCAGCTGACAGCAGCTCTTCCTGGGATGCCCATGGAAAGCTGTCCCTAGGTAATGCTTCTCTCTAGCTTCCATATATATATATACTAGTAATAAATTGATGCTTTTTGCCTGTACACCTCTGGAACTTCAGCATCCTGCAGCTCACATCAGAGCACAACACAGCACAGGGTGCCAATCACAGGCTTTTCTGCCAGGCCCTGGAGTCTTCCCTAACATCACAAAACTCTCCCTGAAAGGTTAGATACCATCCCTGCTCCCTGCTGGCTTTCTGCACTGCTATCTTCCTGCAACTCACTCAGGCAATCAAGTATGGCACATTTAATTACTTAGTGCAGGGCTGCTATCAGTCAGTCAGGGAAATGTTCATGTTCTACCAGCCAGTGATTTAATATAATTAACGGCTGGAAAGGAGCCAGCTTGGACAGCTAATAAAAAGAGCTCTGGATATGTTTTCTCTACAGAAAACAAATGGCTGTGGAACATAAAGATGAAAAATATCTTGCACAGAAAAAGGCAAGGAATTAAGTTCTCCCTGACATTTTGCTTGGGCACAGGGATCCCAAGCTGTGTCCTAGCTGAATGTAAAAGCTGGCCATGGAGAAGGCACACCACAATTTTGGAGAGTAAAGGATTGAGAAAAGAGACAAACATCTTGTGACACCTGCTTTGTCTGAATTAGCCTCCTTTGCTGTCTACATGGATATCAGAAGCTCCTTGCTCACAGCTATCTGCTCATGTGTTTCAGTGTCCTTAAAGCAATTTTATCATCAGCCCCCAACAAGAAGACAATACAACAGCCTCCAAGCAAGGTCTGTTTCCTCATCACTGTTGCACATGAATGTTGCAGGGCAGCAGCAGCAACTGGTCCTTCAGGAAAGATATGGAATGCAGCTCTGCTCCCAGCCTGCTGCAGCACGACATGCCATGCCTGGCAGGGCACAGCTCAACCGGGCAAAGCTCTGGCCAGGGCTCTGTTGCAAGAGGAAGGCAGCTGCCCTTACCTCACTCAGGAGCCAGGGGTGATCCTGGGTGAGCCGTGCCCAGTCGGTGTCTGGGGTGACACGGGCATACTTGAAGCGGTTCTGGATGGCAGAGGACGTGCAGATGTACTTGTACAAGAACTCCTTCCCCGTCTGCTCAGAGATGGCTTTGGCTGACATGGCTACCTAGTCTGAATTGGGGGGAATAAAAATAATAATAAAAAAAATAAAAGAGTCAGGAACAGAGTCCAGTTCTCACAGAAAACTCCCAGTCACCGGCACGATGCAAAGCAAACAGAGCTGGGGCTGTATCTCCCCACTGTAAGTATGGCTATAAAACTCACCTGATAAGCAAGAGCTATTCCATATTGTTTTAAACCTCTACCCACTCCCCTGAACACTGTTTTGGCCCAGCCTCACCCATGTGTGCAAAGCACTTCCACTCATCCCACCATGCTTATCCCAAACCATCCAGCCCTGGGCATCCACAGCCTGGACAGGGGAGCGCTCAGCTAAAGCGGCTTCAGACCACACATGGTGCCAGCTCTGCCACTGGTGGGTCTGTGTAACACCTCCTGCTTCCTCTGGTTCTGAACCAGGGAGCAGTGAGGCAAGAGCAGAGGAAAACACCTCTCTCTCATTTGCTTTCTTATCACACACCACCTTTCCAGGCTGAGCTTACCACAGGGAAGTTCACAGTCCCCACATCTTGTTCAAAAGGGAAAAGAAAATACTGAACCCATTTACACCACTGCTTTGTTGTCTGGGGTTTTGTGTTTCAGAACCTAGAGGTCTTGGAAGCAGCTTCACAACTTACAGAACAAGGTGCTCAAGACAAGGAAGATCAAGGATAGACAGCTTGGGTTTGGTTCTTGGTTTTTATTTTGTCTTTTGGTTAAAAAATAACTACAGAAGTAGTTCCTAACATCACATCTTTCCTGGAGACAGATGCCTTCTCTTTTAAAGGGCATATTATAAAGTGAACTAAGTAAATAACTTCAGATCTCAAGGCTCTAACTTATTTCTGATACACAGCAACAAAGTTACAGGGTCAAAGGTGATTTTTAGCAGCAGGAAACATCTATTTAATTCAACACTTCATCCCAGTGAGCCCATCCACACAGGTCAAGCATCAGAACTGAGTCCTGCCATGGCCAGAGTGATGTCAAAGCAGCTTTCACTTTTCTGAGGGGTCACACTGCTGACAGAGAGGATTGAACAGGGGCTGGTGCTGAACTCATGTCACTGTCCCCCAGGCACGGGCAGCATGGCAGGAGGCAGAAGAGAATGCTTTGGGTGGTCTCAGAGAGCTGCAAAGCTGAAAGGCACCAACACAAGAGATCAGAGTGCAGATTCCATCAGAGCACCCAGACAGCTGAGTGTGAGTGGCTCAGACTGACTGCCCATACCAAGCAGTTGCTCCAGATGCTCCAGTTGCAACCCACAGAGGTTAAGGGTTAAAAAATTCCAGTTATTCCTTTCCTTGTGCTACCTTCTGGTTAATAACCGTTAGGAATCAACTGGGTTACTCATCCTATGGGTAAGCACAGGAGATGCCAGGCAGTAATCAGCCATTGTCAGAACTAAATGCTTTTTGCCCTACAGCAGGAAGAAAGAGGTTTGGCCCTCCCCAAACCAGACAAATATTTATTCTGCTGCAAACAGCAGCAAGAGGCAGGCAGCAATCTATGTGCCTCCAGAACGAAGCAGGTTGAATCAAGCAAATGCTGCTGTTAGGCTTAAGAGCTGGCCTCACATTTGCTGCTAACATCCTTTCAAACACAGATAAAGTGTTAAAATAAAAAAGGAGAAGCTACAGAAAGGGCAAAAGGTGTTAAAAAAAGCATTCCTGCTTCAGAGAATTAGTTACACAAACTCCAACGTTATTGCAGCGCGGCTCCAATTTTATCCCATTTCAAAACAGCAGCAGGCAATGTTTCTGAAGCACCACTGCTTTCCTCAGAGTCAAAAACCCATTCTTGTGGCCATGAACTTGCACCAAATACTCAGCCTGCTAAAAATAACCCCACTTTGTTTTCACTACCCCTGCACTGAGCACGGCTGAAGGAGAGGGGAACTCTCGTGCACAAGCCAGAGGAGACTCAGCGCATGATATCCAGCCCTGCAAAGCCAGGGACACATCCTGCCCTGCAGCACCTTTAACACGATGCTGCTGCCTTGCTTCACTTGCCAAGGGGCACTCCTAAGCATCCTTACTCAGAGATGCTGTGGGAATGGAGTTGTCTCAGAAAAACACCAAGAGCCACCAAATTATGCCAAGTTCTGGGGCTACAGGCAGCCATCCTGCAGCAGAAGCAATCCAGACCTTCACTGGGTGCTCCTAACTAGAGGAGCTAGAGTGACACAAGATAATGAGGTTATCTCAAGGCAAAGATTTCTACATGGCTATTGGAGAACAAACAGGAGGAAGAAGTAGAGCCAGCAAAGGGGAAATGCCAGCAGAGGGGAAACACTGGGTACCAGTGGATTAACCTCAAACATTTTTAGGAGCTGGAAGACTTGGTGCAAAACCTTCTCAGGCAGCTGCAATTCTGGCTGCAAACTCAGCACAGACACTCAGGTTCATCTCTTCTTGGTGTTAATCCACCATGCCTTTTCAAGCAGACAGGAGTTGTGTTTGGAATGGGGGCAAAGCGTGCAAGTCCCAAAGGGAAGCAGTTGGCACCACGTAAGCTGTGGCAGCCAGACACACCTCGGGGGAGCTGGCAGGTGACCTGCATGGGCTGTGGATGTGGTTGCTGGTGCTTACAGAGCAGCCAGTGATCTACAAAACCCTATCAGCTGCTGGATGAAGATGGTCAGAGTGGCAGAGCTGCTCTGAGTGCTTCGTCTTTAGTAGCGAGTGTCACGTTTAGCCCCAGCCGGCAGCTCGGCCCTGCGCAGCCACTTGCTCACGCCATCAAAAGGTCACCATGAGAAAACTCCTGGGTTGAGATAAAGACAGTTTAACAAGCAAAGCAAAAGCAAGACAAAGAGTTCCCTCCCCACATCCCACAGCAGAGCTTCACTGCTGTGACAGGGACTAGGGAACCAGCACCATCACAAACTCCCCCAGCTGTAGGTGCTGAGGGTGACCTGGAATATCCCTTGGGTCACTGGGGTCAGCTGTTCCAGCCATGTGCCACCACACTCCTTGTGTGCCCCCAGCCTGCTTCAGCTTTTCTTCAGAAGGAAGAAAAACATCCCCTTTTACCAGTGCTGTTCCAGAACACAGCCCCTGAGAAGGGAAACAGCTACCCCAGCCCAAACCAGCACAGCCAGGAACAGTTTAGCTACTAGAAACCAGCTTATCCACAGCACCAGGGGGAAGATCTAAGATGGGTTTGAACTTATCCTCTGCTCACTGGAGACCAGTTTCATAGCATCATTCCAAGGGAGCTTTTTTCTAATTCTGAGGCACTGGCAATGCATCAGATAAGTGCTGTCAAAAAGCACATGCCAGCTCTGCTGACCAGACACTGACCATAAAATAAAGCTGCACATCAGCCACAAGCCAGCTACAGCTCCAGAGCTGTTAAACAGCTGTTCATCAGGCTACAAACTGGCAGAGCTGCAAGACAAACACACCCCAACCTTATTCTGCAAGCACAGACAGACACACTCAGTTCCCATAACCACCACTCTGCTCCCTCGTCCTCACAGCCACACACACTACAGTAAGTCATCTGTACAGTGGTGCTGAAAACTTTCCATCATGATTTTTCTTTCAAGCAGTGCTATTTCTGAAAGCAAACCCTGCTCCTGAGTTACCTGCAGCTATTGATTTGCCTGGCAGAAAGCTGGTATACCCTTGCTTTCAAAGCCCTTGGAAATCCCTCAGCTGCTGCTCCACAGCTCACTAACGGCAGCTCCAGGGACACAGTCACATTTCACTGCAGCAGAAAGAGATGTGAGAGAGAAAACTGCAAACATAATTCTTAATCTAAAAAAAAATAAAATAAAAAACCCAACAATACCCAAAATACCAAACTCCTAAGTATTTGTCCTCTCCCCAGGGTGACGCAGAACCCCTGAACAGGACCACAGATCTGCAGCCCACAGGTACAAATCAACGCTGCTGCCAGTTATGCCAGTGCCCAAGACATCACTGTCCACAGCTGTGGGAATCTGGACACTCCTTAGGTCTCATGAGAGTCCTGCAAAGCAATGGCAGTGGGAACAGCCCTGAAGGCACAACATGGGATTGCTGGAACGGAGGGAAGAAAGTGTTGGGCCATTCCCACCCTGGAACCCCAAAGTCACTTATCTCCCAAACTTTGCTGCCCACTTCTGAGCTATTACATTCTGCTGCTCCCTCAGTTTCTCTCTCAGCTTCACCACATCCTTCTTACAGTAACACCACTGGGGTAAACAAAGAAAACCTAGAGGATTATTGCAATAATTGGAGATAAAAAATATCCTTGTGTTGTGGCATCAGAACACCAGGAATGAGGCTGTTTTGTCCTTGTCTGCCTGTGGTTCCCAAAGATACTCCCTAATCATGAGAAAATCTTTAATCATAACCCTCACACAAATGTTCTGCTGCTCCAACCCTGCCTTCCTTGCAGGACACACAGGGGAAAACAATTGCCTCAGTCCACTGAATTGGTAAGCTAAAAGCTCAGCAGAAAATAAAACAAAATCCACAGGGCATCAGCAATTCCAAGTGGGATGTGCTCGTGCAGGTCCCTCATCAACCAGAGGGACATAATCAGAGCAGACTCCATTAACCTGCTCCATCTGTTCTGCAAACAGAGAACCGGGGAACAGACTGCAGCTCGCACCGGGCTGGAGAAGCGGGATCCTCACAGCATCCCAAGAGTACAGCTGCTTAAGACTCTTGGCTGTCATGGATAATCTTTTCTGTCACACTTAGGGAGTGCAATCCCAGTGCTGGAGAGTCATGGATGCACCTCTGAAGAAACCACAGTGACTCTCTTGCTGCTGTGGTGCTTTGCCGGTCACTCTGTGCTGTGCCTGTGACCTCGCAGCCCTCCAGATCCAGCCCCCACAAACTGCCTCCCCTTTTCCTTTGAGGGCAAACATGGATGACAGTGGGTTCCTAGACAAACCCACTGAGCAAAGGGCAGGCCGCTGCTACTTTAAAGCAGTTTCTACAGCACACACTTTCCAGTTAGAAATGCAACAATCACTGAATTACAGACTGGTTTGGTTGGAAGGGACCTCGGAAGGCCATCAAACCCAACCTCAAGCTCAAAGCCCTGGAGCCAGTGTGGGTTACAAAGACCATTCTTGCATGTGAAGCACGCTGGCTTTTACTGCTTAAGCCAAGAGCTCTGCTGAAAGGACTACACCCTCAGGCTTGCTGTGGCAAATGAATTATTGGTGTAAGAATAAGCTATTTCTGGAAGTGTCACCAATTCCCATGAATGATTTGTGTTCATTTACTGAAGCTCTAAACCAAACAGCTTCCCTGCAATATCTCAGAGACCTTTACATCACCATTCATCACTACAGACATAGAGTACTGGTTTCCAGCCTCCCCTAGCACGTCCAGAGGAAGTAAGGAAAGTGGATTAAATCATGTTTCTGAATCACACACTCCTCCAAAACATCTCCTACCAAATATGCAAGAAGTAGGTTTGGTGAAGTTTCTCAAGTGTCTAAATAACAGAAACAGTGCACTGGTGGCACCCCAGACAAGGATTGCAAAGCTGAATGGTGTGTTTGCCACAACACAACTGGTCCATCTGCCCTGATACACCAGGGATGGGCTTAAGGGAAACTATAATGCAGCCACACAAAGAGATGCAGACAGATGAAGAGACCTTCTTGACAGCAGGTCTCGACAAAGTCTCCTTGATGCCTGGAGAAGTCCGGTGACAAGGCACTAGTCAATACACCGTGGTCTGCTCCACAAGGGGAGGGAAAAGAAATCAAAGACACTGATTTGGTTGATTTATCTGTCAACCCTTTTTGGTCCCAAAGGACTAACACTCTGAACTTCAGCAGTTTGAGTGCATACTGAACACAGCACTCATGCCATTCACTCCAATACTGTACCTGAGCATACCTTAGCAATGCTTTTGCTGGGAGAGAAGGACTCCCTCCCCAGTGAAGGTTTCATGCCCTCTCTCCCAAGAACTATGTCAACAAAACCACACTGTAAAGCAACCTTCCCCTTCCATCCCAGGTCATTTATTAACACAGTTCAAGATCAGCCAGTATTTTCAGCCCACAGCAGCATGAAAAATTACATCAGCTTCCACCTGGCAAACACACGTGCTTTCATCAGAGGACAGAGAGAGGGCCTGAGGGAAGAGGCCCTGCAGCAAGTGCCAACTTCACGGGTCAAGATACCTCAGTGCCCTGCATTATGAAACGCCTGGCACCGTTTGGGTGTGATGCAAGCAGGTGCATTTGCTCAGGCAGTGAGCATATTGGATGCCCAGCTCTGGGGAAGGTTCCCAACAGACGTGGAACCCTTGAGAATGAAACCCTGTCCAGGGAAGGGAACACAGCATGACCAGCATCACATCTGGCTAAGGGGGAGCAGCAGACAGGCTCCACACACTGTACTAAGCATCTTGTACTAGATATGGGGGTGCTCAGAAACCTGGCTTTAAAGGCCACCTTATTCCATAGCTTTGAACAAGTTCATAAGAAGTCTATTCCTCAAATCCTTTCCCACATCACTCCCAAAGCATGTGTGAGCAGCAGCTACTCCGGCCTGCGTGGGAGCCCAGCCGTTGCCACCCATCCTACCTGCAAGCAGAGCTAACACAGGAGCAGCATCAGGCTGGAGGATGGACAGGACCTTTTCTACACCATCATACACAAGTCTCCTACAAATAAAACTCGAGAGGGTTTGAACACCAGAGCCGCCACCCTGAGCTCCAAACCGTGAAGGAAACAAACCAGCGAGGCACCTACCAACAACATGCTCGGGGTGCACCTAAGCTTTAAGTCCTTCGGACGTTACGGCAGACAGCAAAGGCCGCTGCGCAGAGAGGAGAGCTCCGGAGCAGCAGGTAACAGCAGGTGCTCGCAGGCAGCAGCGGGGCTGGAGCAGCGCCAGCCGGCTGCCAGACACACTCCGCGGGCAGGAGCGGAGAGATCCCGAGGCGTGGCCGCTGCCCCCACGAAGGGGTTCTCTGCTCGGGGGCTGCCGGGCCAGGGGGTAGGGAGGGGTGGGGGGTTGAAGAGCCCGAACCCACAACCGCCACGGGCGGGAGCCGTTTCCCCAGCCCCTCGCTAAGGGGCTGCGCAACGCCCGCGGCGAACGGAGGGTCCCCACGACCCGGCAGGCGAGGCCCCAACCGGGAGGCGGCGGCTCCCTCAAGGTCAGGACCGGCTGGGCGAGGGGGAAAACACGGGGCCCGGGCGCTCCCCCCCGCCCACACCCGCCACCNCCCCGCACACACCCGCTACCCGGTAAACCCAGGGCGCTTCCCGCGGGCTGCGGCCCGGCTCCCTCCGGCTGCCCACCGAGCAAGCGGCGACCGGCCCCATCTCCCCGGGCTGCGGCCAGGGGGGCGCAGCCCCCTCCGAGCCGGGATGGGAGAGGCGCTGCCCAGCTCCCTCCCGCGTAGGCTCCGCCGCTCCCGCCCAGCCCTCAGGAGCCCCAGAGCGGGAGGAGAAGCCCCGGTAGCCCCGCTGGACCCCAGCGCTTCGCCATACATCCACCCCCACTCACCTGGGCGCCCGCTCAACCGCGCTGCCCCTCACCCTGCCCGGCGCCGCCGCCTTTTGTTCGCTGCGGAACGGTGCGGCCTCCCCGGCCCATCNCTGAATCGCCGCGCTGACGTCGGGCCAGAGCAAAGGGCCGCGGCCACGCTGCCGTCACGCTTTGCGTCACCCTCCGCTTGCTCCGGGCCGCGCGGGGAGAGGCCTAAACCCCCCCACCCCGCCAGACCCGGGCGTTGCTGCCCCGGCGCCGGGACAGCCTGAGAAACCTCCCATGGGCTGTCGTAACTGTGGGGGCGGGGGATGCCCACGGAGGGGAGCGGCTGCTGACAAGCCCCCCGCGGGAGTCCTGTCCGGGCCAAGGGGGTGGTACTCCCCGCACAGCGCTGTAACACACACAGACCGGGTGTGACGGGCCATGGAGATGCTGCGGGGCTTCGGCCAAGCCGGGGCGGTCCCTCTGACGAGAGCGGGTGACCTTGCTCCGGAGGTGCTGTGACCCGGTGACACTATCACAGGCTGAATGGGCCCACAACAGCCACCACACAGGGCAGGGGGACATCGGAGGATGGTGACCCGCTGCTCCTGCCATCATGTTGGGGAGAGCGTGTCACACCCGGTGGTGTGAGGAAAGTCTTCTCAGAAGACAGTTACCAAAAGCTTCAACTGTCTGAAACTCGCAGTCCCTGGGGACTGGGGTGTGTCACACCACCCTCCCACTCCAGGGCTCGGTGGTATTTGTCTTACCACGCTCAAGTGACACCCTGCCTCCCTCACACACTGCAGGTCTGTGCAGTCGCTCCAGCCCATCTCGGCAGCCGAGGAACAAGGATGGTCCCTGTCAGACCCCATCTGTGTCCAGAATCCATCAGCAGTGCTGACTGTCCCCATGGAGAAGTTAAATCTCACCAGCTCTGGGCAGGAGTCTGCGAGCCGGCCAGACACGCCACACCCACTGAGTCACTTGGCAGGAACAAATTGCTCCCAACGCTAATTCTGGCAGGAGCTTACCCAGGGCCAAAACTAGCCAAGACTAAAGTCACTCATGGGAGAGAACCAGCAGCATCCCTCCTTCGTCATTGGTCTGTCCAGGCTGGACTCAGTACTCATGGAAGCCCCGGCTCCAAGCAAGCCCCAAATGCCCCCCAGAGTCCCTGGCTGACCCCCCAACGCAGCAGGCAGGCACCAGCTCGTGACCTGGCTGGGCAGAGGAACCTGTTGGTCCTGACGCTCAGCCGTGAGCGCTGCATTCACACGGCTGCTCTTGCAAAGCGGTTGTACCAAGCTCAGGCGCTCCCACACCCCCTTGCTTTCCAACCGTGCCTCCAGCGCAGGGCCACGGGTGTAAGAACAAATCCAACCCCCCTGAAACGGGAGCTGCATCCTCCATCGGTCGAACAGGTTGGGTCAGGAGAGACGAAGCGTGACGCACCGCGAGCCCCAAGCACGACACGCCGCGTGCACCGGGTGCACAGCCCCGACTGGCTTCGGCACTTCGGTACCCAAGTTTCTTCCCTTTGGAGCAGCAATGCCGCTCCCCACGCTCGCCTCCCCCGCGTGGCCTACTTACACCGCACCTCTGACCNTCCTGCCGCGGAACCGCAGCGGGGCGGCGGCGATTTTAGGCACCGGCCCACGCCACGCGTGGTCGTGCCGCCTCACCGGCGGAGCCGCTCCCGTGGCTGCGGGGCCGCGCTCGGAGGTACCGTGGCGGCAGAGCGGGAATTTCCACGGGAGCGCGGGAAACCTCGGCCGTGGCGCGGGAAACCTAGGCCGGGGCGCGCCTCCGCGACGTCACCGGGTGGGCGGGGCTTCGCGCTGAGGCGGAAGNCGCGCCGGCCGGCACCTTCCCCAGCCTCATGGCCGAGGGCAAGATGCTCTCCCGGCGGGGCGAGTACGACAAGGCCCTGGCCTGCTTCAGCAACGTGAGGGCGCTGCGGCGGGGGCGGCACGAAGGGAAGGGGCGGGCGGAGGTGGCAGCTGGGGCTGAGGGAAAGAGCCCCCAAGGGCCTGGGGGGTCATTGCATTGAGCAGGCGGGGGCAGCTCCAGCTCAGAGAGGTCTGTGACCCTCACCCCGGCATGGGAAGACGGGGCAGAACGTGGAGTATTTTGTCTTTAGGTGAAGAAGAGGTTTAGTCCCGTCCACCGGGAGCCACGTCTGTGTCTGTGTATGTCTGCACCGTTCCCAGCACTGGTGGCAAACGTGTGTGTGCTCCTTGCAGGCGCTGAGCCTGAGAGCCGGGGACAAGCACTGTCTGGTTGCCCGTTCAAAGTGTTACCTGAAGCTGGGAGACACAGAAAACTCCCTGAAAGACGCTGAAGCTTCTCTCCAAGATGACAAAACGTTCTCCAAGGTAAACAGCATGGAGTGACGCATCTGGGCTGGCCAAGGACCTAAGGATGGGTCCTTTATCTGTGTAGCTCAGAGGGGTCTGTGGGCAGGGTTGTGCAGGCAGAGCCGTTGCTGCCTTTTCATCGCTTCCAGAGAAGGGCAGGTGCTCTCTCAGCAGCCGAGAAAGAGTCCCAGGACAGGAGTTTATTGTGTGTGACAGCACAGGGCTCTTCCTTCTGAGATCTCTGACACTTTGTTTTTCTCTCTCTTTTTTTCTTTTCCAAATGTCATTTTAGGGACTTTACCAGAAAGCTGAGACATTATATACCATGGGTGATTTTGAATTTGCATTAGTGTTTTATCACCGAGGCCACAGACTACGTCCAGAACTGCAGGAGTTCAGGCTGGGTATCGAGAAATCCCAGGAGGCAATTATCAACTGCATTGGAAGTAAGGTGTTTCATTTTATGGTCCCTACAAGCCCAGCCAGAAGCTGTTTGGTGGACAGCTGATGGCAAATGAGCTCAGTAACTGACCCAAGGACCCTGCAGCAACAGAATCTATTTGCTTCTGGATTCCTGTGCTCAGTGGTGACTCTCAGATGAAACTAGAAGGCACAAAAAAGATCACAGCCCTGTTCTTTAATTTTTTTCTTGTTGCTGACTGCCTCTTCAAAACACAAGTGTCTAGTAACTCCAGTTATGTAAGATATGACACTAACTTAAATTTCCAAAGCCACCATGGAATTGTTCTAGGTAATACGGAACAAAGCAGCTCATCTACTTACAGCCCTGCAGGCAGAGTCCGTGCCAAGATCTTTACCCTGATATACCAAGTTTGCAATGAAATGTGACATGCTACCAGAGGCTGTCCTTCCTAAATCCTGACTTACCTCCAGGTTGAGTTGCATAAGACCAGTGAAACTGTTGACTATTGCAGTGGAGCGCTGCTTTCATCATTTCTGGCTTAGGCCGCAGAACGGAGCTTTGCAGGAGGCAGGAAAGGCCAAGGACCAGGGGATGTTCAGAACAAGCTGAAAACTTGTCCCTTAGCTTCTCTCTCAGCAATGCTGTCATAGCTGACAAGTGTGGACAGGAGGTGGCCCCATTCTGAGGCAGGCAGACACAGCTCAGCTGGAGCTGACCTGCCGAGGCTGCCGTGACACCCACCCAGGCAGTCAGGTTCTGCTTGCGGGGGAAATCCCGGGCAGCCTGTGCCCTCTCCAGCTGGGACACACTTCACTGCACACCCATACACATGGGCACCAATCCCCAAGAGCTCTCCCTTGAATCAATTCCAAAATTTCAGCCCACCTCCAGTGCCAACAGATAACCACATGGCAGCCCAAAGCTCCGTCAGATGCGATGCTGAGAAGAACAGGGAAAGCTCCCACACCCAGTTTGCTTTCCCCCATTGTTGCTGCTTTCTTCACTTAATATAAATGCCCAGGTGTCTTTGGAGCTCACATTTGAGATGCTTGCCATGCTTGAAACACTGCAAGACCCTGGGCTGGAGGCAAACAAACAGATTAAAAACCAAGATGACTTTTTTAGTGTTTTAAAATCAAGCTATGGCTCCTAGATGCAGGGGGAAAGAAATAAGGAAAGGTGTTAGCATTAGATCTAGATGTTTAAATAGTTGGGAAATGCACACACATGAACAGGGCATGTCCTCAGAGCTGCTTTACCCAACATACTTTGTTTGGCAGGTCCAGCAGCCGCTGCCTTCTGTGACAGCATGCACGCACTGGTCTTGGCCCAGCTGCCTTGCTGAAGGAAATCCTTTCACAACAGCCTGCAAAGCTCTTCCCTTCTCTCTGACCAGGCCAACACAAAGAGCAGTTTCACTCCTACCTCCAGTGCTAGGGTGCAATTTGAGCAGCAGAGCTGGATGTCAGAGTGACAATGAAACGGGAGCTTTGCCCTAATGTCAGTGCAGAGAAGCTTTAAAATAGCTCTGTGGATTTCTGGCCATCCCTGAGCTCAGCACCATCCTCCCAGCTCCAGCTGCAATCCCACAGAAGAATCAGCTATCCTTTTGCTTCCTCCCTTTCCATGGAGGATTGAACATGTCTGCAGGACATCACACCCACGCTGTGACAGGAGCTCCCTGGGGACATGTGGTCAGAGTAATGACAGTCCTGGCAGGAGCAGCACCTTTGAGCTGTACTCTGTGTACAGAACACACCACCATCCCACATTTCATCCCACAGAATCAGCAGAAGCTTTATTCCAAACAGGACATTATAGGCTTGGCATATTTATGGTCATTTTAAGTTCTAAAGCCTCTACACTGCTGTTGCTGAACACTAACAAGTATTTTCTCTGCATTTGCAGGTCCATCCACAGTTAAACTGGAGAATAAAGAGGATCTGTGCTTTGTAAGCAGGCAGGCAGAGGTACAGTCTGAAGAGCTCTTACTTTAGAACCTGACTAGAGTAATTATAATGCTCATGTTTTCTGAAATGGGCATCAGAGGATTAATAGTTTCTGCAGCAATATGGATGGGGATACGACTGCTCTAAGTGCCTCTAAGCACAGGGACACGCTGATGCATTATGGGAGTATTTATACACCTGCTTTTGATGTAGTTCTGGCTTGGGCCACTCAAAATGTAAAGGAGAAGATGAAGGGGCAAGGAAGAGCAAGGAGAGGGAACAAGGCCTGGTCTGAAACTGCCAGGATGTTTCTGTTGGGTGTTGCTGATCACGCATCAAAGGCTAATCAGTAACAACGCCGCGCGCTCGGAGCCAGGGGACATCTACAGTGTTTGCTCTGGTTTCAGCTGACGTTTAAGGTTCACATTTTTGATAGTGGACACTTTCTTGATTGCTCAATTTTGGGGTGGTCCATTGAAGCAGCACTTTGACAGTACAGCGAGTGCTCGTTGCTTCTTTCAGCTGGAACTGTGGGTGCTCAGGGGGGGGAAACACTATGCAAAGGGTTCTGAAGATCAGCACTGGGATTCCTGAGGTGATGCTTCAGACAAACCCTCCTGAGGTTGCAGAAGCTCTGGCTGTTACTGCCTTTCATCCTCCCCTGTCCTCCCACTGTGCTGATTTGGAAGCCTTCCAGACCAGTACAGTGCACTGGGCAGAACTAATCCTTGATCACCATGTAACACCCCTCCTGTTCTTGGAATCGAGGGAGCACAGTGAGGTGTAAAATTTCATTTGCTGATGACCGAAGCAGCTGATAACAGGCTGACATTTTGACTTCACTTCAAAACTAAGTTGGTTTATACAGAATGTAAACAGAAATCTGCTAATTCTACTAGTCCCCACTGATCTCCCCCAGCTCCCTTTGTTTGTTTTTTTTTTCCTTGCTGTAGAGCAAAAAAGAAAATCAGAAAGTCCAGATCAAACTGACTAAGGATCAAAAGTGGACAAAGAAACAGAAGCCTGTGAGGAATCCAAAGACAGAGCGACAGCTTCTTGGAGAGCTTTATGCTGACAAAGCCTACCTGGAAAAGCTGCTCAAGGATAAAGGTCTTTCTCCATTGCATTTAACTAAATGTCTAAGCAGGTTCTTCTTCTTTAACATCCCTCTGGTGACTCTTATTTCTCTCAGAGCTCAGATAACTCAATGTGTTCGTGGTGGTCGCGAGAGAGGCAGGTGTGGGCTGAGCACAGGTTGGTTTGGACCCAGATCCAATAGTCATTGAGCATATTTCCTTCCCTGTTAAATGGCAGGCTTTTACAGCAAGCAGTAAATCAACTCCAAGCAATCTGTGCTGATGAAATCAAAAGCAGAAACAGCGTAATTACAAATTACTTAACTTCTGTCATAATGACAAATCCCGCTAATACTCGTACTACAGGCAAGGAGTTGCTCATCAGGCTGTAACTCATCTGTGGTTTCACTAGAAATACTGTTAAGACCAAAGTGCAGGATTCAAAGAAATATGTTATCTTAGAACTAGGCAGAAAGGTGATCCCCCTCCTTCCATCATTTTTCTCAGGAACTCTTTACCCAGCAATAGAGAATTAATCAATAATTCAGTCTTCTCATGGGTTTAATGGCGTTACTGGTGTGAATAATATACATGGGTGCTCTGGTTTCCAGGCATGTAAAAGCCAGACCTCTTGATTTCCATCTTGCAGTCAAATCCAGGACACTTCAAGGTGCCACTGCAGCACAAATGCCTCATACAGTTCTTCTGTCTGGGGCACAGCTGCTCACCCATCACAACCAGCCCTGTTGACTGGGCTCCCTCCTGGCCCTTGTCAGCCCAGCAGGCAGCAGCTCCAAGGATGTGGAACAGCAGCTCCAAGGGCTGGGAACAGCAGCTCTAGGGCCCTAAACCACTCAGACAAGTTAACAACAAGCCTTCTTACAACTGCCACAACTTCCCTCTGAATCACACCAGTTCTGAGCACCCCGAGGACTTTCCCTTCTGGTACTACCTCTCTGTCAGAGCAGAAGGGTGTTCAGGAGCAGTCCTCCACTGAACTGCAGCTTCACATGTCCTATACACTAATACTCCACCATCTTCTTTTCAGATCTGATGGAGAGCAGCACAAAGCAGGGGATCAAAGTAGCAGACCTGGTTCTGGGTGGCATTGCCTACCTGGAGAGACGCAGTGAGTTCTGGCAGCAGCAGAAGCCTATTTACGCCCGCGTGAGGGAGCGCAGGCTCAGGCAGCAAAGCTGGACCCGGGACAAGAAACCAAAACCAGCTGAGGTTGACAGATACATTGTGAAGAACATGCAGGACATCGATATGTGTAGGTGTCCTGGCTGGAAGCAGTAAGAAAATGATGATTGGCACATGTAATTATTTGCTGTAGTAATTACAGACCAGGACAATAGAAGCAGTGTCATTAACGAATGCTAGTAGGAAGTTTTGGGGAAGTATTTGGTTTTGCATTTGCTTCCTTTCCCAACATTTTCTTAGATATATAATCCAACACAACTTTTTTTTTCTCATCTTTTTCTGTACTGGAGGTGAAAAGCTGATTGCTTTTCAGAACATCACTTAGACCTCAACCCCAGGCACACCACTGCTTCATGCTTAGCAAATGCCTCAGGCTGGGCTGGTAACCAGAAGCTGTTTTATTGAGAGAATGGGGCTGCTGGATACTCATTTCCATAGCTCTAACAGCACTCTGGAAGGAAGGAGTCACTCAGCTGCCTCTGGTCTCTCTCTCTCTTCCTTACAACCCCAGGAAAATGGTTCAGTCTTTACTGCAGTTCTTTTAAGCTGCCCTGGTATGGTGCAGGCAGAGCCAGAACCATCCTGCTGTCTGATTCCTCTGTCCAACTCCTGCCATGCTGTGCCCAGCAAGGGCAGAGCTCCCAAGGAAAGCACATGGGGGTGACTTAGGAGATCAAAACCTAGGTAAAAGGATCAGAGAATACTTTGGGTTGGAAGGACCTCAAAGATCATCTAGTGCCACCCCCCTGCAATGGGTGGGGACAACTTCACTAAACCAGGTTGCCCAAAGCCTCATCCAACCTGGCCTTGAACCCTGCCAGGGATCCAGGGGCTTCCACAGCCTCTCTGGGCACCCTGTGCCAGGGCCTCCCCACCCTCAGAGGGAAGAATTTCTCCCTCACATCTGATCTCCCCCTGCCCTCTTTCAGCTTGAAGCCATTACCCCTTGTGCTGTCCCTGCCCTCCCTGGGGAACAGCCCCTCTCCCACTGTCCTGTAGGACCCCTTGAAGTATTGGGAGGCCACAATTAGGTCCCCATGGAGTCTTCTCTTCTCCAGACTGAACAAGCCCAACTCTCAAAGCCTGTGGCTAGAGCTGTCTTTCAAGACCAAACAGCCCTGCCACCCTAACTAGGAGCTTTCCAAACCTTCAGACAAGAAGCATCATCCTTTGCTTTTCCTGGGTAAATGCAAAGTGTTTCCTGGGACATTTCCCCTTGAGTGGCTGGGATGAAGGTGATTCCCAGTGATGCCTGGCAGAGGGTGAGAGGTCCCATCTCCCAGGGGCAGAGTTCTTGGTGACTGGGAAGAGGAGTGTGGGAGTTGCATGAGGAACGAGGAGCTCCAACCTTTCCCAATCTCAGTCTGAGCCTTACACAGCCCATCCTGGCTTTACTTCCCCAGTATCACTGTGTCCATGCTGGCTTTAAACTTACCTCTCTGTCTCTAGTGCTGGCTGGCAACTTCCATGAGGAAAGCTGCAAGAAAGCAGAGCACATGCTGAAAACAATTCAAGGCTGGTCAGACGATGAAGTTCCCAACAAGAACGAACTGATCGGGAACCTCCACAGCTGCATCGGGAAGGCCCAGTTGGAGATGGGCCAGGCAGAGGCAGCTCTGCAGAGCCACAGAATGGATCTGGAATTTGCCAGGCAGAAGTAAGTGCTGAGAACTTCCCCATGGGGAAACCCCCTCTGTTAGGATGCATCATTCCCATCTGGAGATCCAATGGGGCAACACATTCAGATTCTGCCCAAGTGTTGTGGTCTTACTGTCTTGACTATTTCAAAACAAAGGATGATGCTCAGGCAGAGGGGTTGGACTAGATAACCTTCCAAGGTCCCTTCCAGCCCCTAAACATTCTCTGATTCTCTTCTCTGAAGCAGATTTTTAAAGGACCCAACTAAATCTCTGCTGAAGCAAAGCACAGCAGAGCACAGGTCCTGTTCTCAGCCTCCAGCACACACTTCCTCTCAGGAAGGTCACACTCTAAACTGAACAACTTTTCCACTACATTTTCTCTTAAAATTCTTTGCATTCAAACCACAACAGCTGCCTGAAATATTTCTCTAAGAGATGCAGTTACCCACTCACACAGAACACTTTCTGCAGCTTTTTCAGCTAAGCCAGAAGGAGGCAACACACAGTCTTAAGATTTAGTGAGAGTTTTGCAAAGTACAGGACAAAACACAGTGGCTTGAATTGAAATTATTTTGGGTTTATTTTGGCCAGTACTGCAAAGGGCTTTTAAAATGTAACTGCCTGCTTATTGTTTATCAGTTTCACAAGTTGCTTCTCATAATTGGTAACGATTTAAAAAATTTCTCCCCAGTTACACCACATAAAGTTAGGGATTAGCAGCAGAGAGGCTGGAGTGAGGTAGATGATTTCAGTGCTTTTGAAGCTGATATAAAGTTAATTTAAAGGAGGAACCACGGCATGAGGAGGGAGCCTCCTGGCTGGCTGTTCCCGGGGTGAGCAGAGTGGTCACCGACTCGCCATCGCCCCCAGCGAGGCGTTTGTCATCTGCTCTCACCAGCTTTCCTGTTTTAAGGCAAGGGCAGTCACAGCAGGCTGCTTCCTAAGGTGGAAACAAGGACTAATTAAGGAAAAAATATTTAAAATAAGGACTAATTAAGGCAAAAAAAATTGAAGTCCACAGGCTACATAATTCTAGAAGGAGCTGGCTGTGGCATGGGGCATTGTCATGGTCCACACCAGGGGGATGGGTGTGTGATGGTTCACTTGCTGTGATCTCGAGCTGCAGAAGATCAAGGCAACCACACTAAGGAGTTGTGTGCTTCAGTCTACAAGGTTGTTGTGTCCTGATGGTTCTTGTTAAGCAGCAGTCTCATTGTTTAAGCCTATCTGAGTGCTACAAAGCATTCTACAATACATTCCTACAAGACAGCGCTCAAATTTAACAGCACAGGACTTTCTGGATCCAAACAGAGCTTTGCTCCCAGGTGATGTACCCATGGAGGCAGCACTTTTGCCTGGTTTGGCAAGCTTAGTGGTTTTTATCTGGGTAGAACTCCATTCCTTGGGCCAGTGGCTGCATCTCAGGTGGTCAGGCAGGCTGCTGAAAACTTGTGGCTGCAACCTTGTGTTGAGATGTTAACCCGAGTTCCGGGATACCTCCTTGTCAAAGTCTCTGATGACAGTGTTGAGACAATTCTGGTTTTTGGACTCATTCTTACAGGCAGCAGGAGCTGGACCCATTCCTGGGAGCCTGCAGATGCAGAGTTGGGTCTTCCCTTCTCTTTTGGGCTGGCAGGGGTCTTCTGCAAGCCAACAAAGGGAAACTGAGGCAAGGAAAAGCGGGAAGGCTTTCACCAGGACTGCCAGATTGGCACCAAAAGAAATACAACCAAAGACAAACCTAAACCATTTCCCTGCATATTACAGGGTGTCAGCTCCAACAGAAGCAGATAGGATCAAAGATCTACCTGGACTCCTTGCCTTTTGGTCTGACATCAGCCCTTCACCTCTTAGACTTACCCTGAAGAGCTGAAGGGACCACAGAGGCTGAGGGAAGCAGAGGCTGTACCAGGAACAAGGCTGTTTCAGCTGCCACATTTTCTTTTTCTTTCCAATGCAGTGATCTGCCAGATGCTGTATCCAGAGCTCTTGATAACATTGGCAGAGTTTATGCCAGGATGGGGAAATTCCAGCAAGCAATTGACACGTATGTAAGATCAGTAACAGAGAGGGCACAGGCTGTGGTTGGGGTTAAAGAGGTGATGCCTTTTCAGATTGTTGAATGATGCTTGTAGGAAGGGGGGGCTGTGAAAGTACCAGTACTTGGGATGCTTTCTTTATGTATAATCAGGGGTTGAAATTAGAGCTGCATCTTGTGAGATTTGGTGAATGTGTCCTCCTCTTTGCTTGAAGCTGGGAGGAGAAGATTCCAACAGCAGAGTCCAGCCTGGAGAAGACCTGGCTGTTCCATGAGATTGGCCGATGTTACCTGGAGCTGAATAAAGCTGAAGCAGCTCAAACTTATGGACAGAAGTCCCTGAAGTCAGCAGAGGAAGAGGGAGATGTTGAGTGGCAGCTCCACGCCACTGTGCTAGTGGCACAAGCCCAAGGTAAAGGTGTTATTGCAAATCTTGCTCTGAGGATGATGATGGCTTTTCTGTTTGGCATCTTAGTGGTGTCATCTCTGTCATTTAACAGCCAAAGGAACTGTTCAGATCAAGGAGCTGGACGTGATGACCCTTATGGGTCCCTTCCAACTCAGTATATTCTATGATTCTGTTGTTCTTCTCTTGATCTTGGGTTAAAATAGATGTTTTCATTTTTCTGTCACAGCAAAATTAAGCAATTACCGCTCTGCAATCATGAGCTTTGAAAAAGCGCTCAGGAAGGCGGCGTTTATTCACGACGAAGCTGCGCAAAAGGCCATCGTAGCTGTAAGTGGGTTGTTGCCAAGAGCTTGGGGCAGCATCAGTCAGTCAGCTGTAACCACTGTCTGGTGTCCTGGGAGCTGAGAAAACATCACTGCAGAGGCAGCACGTTAAGAGGGGGAAATGCAGCCTCTGAGGCAGTTTATATATTAAGTTATGAAACCTCCTGGTGCAGAAAACTTCACCCCAATTTAAAAACCAGTCCAACCAATGGAAGGGTGAAGCCCTGCCCAGGTTGAGGGAAGATTTTCTTGTGACCCTCCTGGAGCAAGAGTTTCACACCTGGAATACAGCAGTGCCTTCCCAGCGTGCAGCTGCTGGTCACAGCTCACCCTTTTCTGTCCCAGAGAGGCCCTTTTGCATCAGGACCATGGAAGAACATCTGGGCACGGCTGGTGACCTGTGACAAAGCCATCTGCATGTGCTGGTAGCCACCCTTCTTCACCTTGACAACAGGTTGTGGGTGATGTGATCACAGACAGCTTTCCAGGCAGCAGGTGCAGCCCAGGCATAGATCTCCTGGGTGATCCCTCCTGGGCAGAGGCTCTTCTCCTGCTGGTGAGAGCTGGAATCCCCAGGGCAGAGGCTCTTGGATAAGCATTGTTAACCAGCAGTAATTGCTGCAGGGAGAATGGGAAGTGTGTTGTTGCAGTGAGAAGGTAGGGAAGGAGCAGATGGTGGTAGCAGAGATGGAAAGAAAACAGGAAGACTTAGGAATAAAACTGCATTTCTAGAGCTTATTAATAAAAGCTGTTCTCACTTTCAGGCCTTAGGTGATGTGAGCAAAAGCTTCATTGAAGAACTGGAAGAAAGAAGAGAAGAAACAACCATTTATGCTCCTAAAGGTAGTTGTCTTTTAGACCTCAGCACCCCATAAATACAGAGATTCACACTTCCCTTCCTGGGGCACAGAGGAAGGTGGGAGCTGAGTGCTGCACTCTGGGGAGCAGGTGTGCACACCTCTGGCCCACGCTGCATCCTCTGCACCGGTACCCAGCACCAGGAATTAGTTCATGTGAGGAGAAGCCAGAGCAGAGCTGTAATTTGTGGCTTCAGGTTTTTACAGAATCAGAGAATAACAGGGCTGGAAAAGACCTTTGAGATCATTGAGTCCAACGTCTTGTCTTTGTCTTCTAACCCATCTCCCTGAGCACCTCATCTCCCGTCTGTTCAATACACCCAGGGGTGGGGACTCCACCCCCTCCCTGGGCAGCCTGTCCCACACCCCCACAGCTCTTTGGGGGAAGAATTTCTTCTGACATCTCATCTGAACCTGCCCTGGAGCAGCTTGAGGCCATTCCCCTTGTCCTGTCCCCTGTCCCTGGGCACAAGAGACCATCACCCACCTCTCTCCAACCTCCTCTCAGGTCATTCCAGGCAGGGAGAAGGTCTCCCCTCAGCTTTCTTTCCTCCAGACCAAACCCCCCCAGCTCCCTCAGCTGCTCCTCAGCAGGTTTGTTCTCCAGACCCTTCCCCAGCCTGGTCACCCTCCTCTGGACCCGCTCCAGGACCTCCATGTCCTTCTTGCAGTGAGGGGCCCAGAACTGAACTCAACACTCGAGGGGCAGCCTCACCAGTGCCCAGTCCAGGGGCACAATCCCCTCCCAGCCCTGCTGGCCACACCGGTTCTGATACCAGCCAGGATAGCGTTGGCCTTCTTGGCCACCTGGGCACACTGCTGGCTCATACTCAGTCTGCATCACCCAACACCCCCAGGTCCTTCTCCACCTCACAGCTCTCCAGCCACTCTGTCCCCAGCCCGTAGCGCTGCCCGGGGTTGTTGTGTCCCAGGGGCAGGACTCTGCTCTTGGCCCTGCAGAACCTCATCCATTGGGCACAGTCACACCGAGCCGTGACGGTCACGAAGGGCACCGGTCGCACCGGACTCTTACCGGATTTTCTTACCGGGCTGAAGCTCATGTCTGGACAGAAGCTGTGGGTTCCTCCGGGGCTGTCGGGCTCCGGCCGGCGCCGTGTCCAGTCCGGGCAGGAGGTGGCAGCACCCGCCCGGGCACTGCCGAGCGCAGCGTGTGTCCTCCGGTCCCACCGGGGGCTCAGCGCCGGTTCCTGGAGGGAAACGACTGGCTGGGGCCGTTGGGGCTGTGGGGTGTGTGTGTGGGGGGCAGATCTCGGGCGCTGCTCGGTGCTGGTCTCACCGTCACCGTCACCGTCTCCGTCCCC
>VXBZ01008642.1:94171-123783 GCA_013399135.1 Heliornis fulica | reverse complement strand
CCCGGTGGGACAAGCGGCGGCTTTGTGGGGGCGGCGGGAAGGGACGGGACGGGGCAGGGGCTCAATGGGGGATTGTTCGCCCCGGAGCCCGGCGTTCCACCGACGCGGGTGTCTGTGGGGTCATTGTCCGGCCCGCCCGGCCCGTGAAGGCAGCTATTATCCCCGAGCTGGCCGTCGAACAATGGGGCCGGAGGGTGTTTTCTGTCATTGTTCTTTTGTTCGTGCGTTAAAAAGTGGCCTCAGTCCCTGCGGTGCCCAGCAGCTGCCTTCAGTGAAAGACCTGGACGGGCCCGACGGCGAGGTCAGCCTGTCCCCTGTCCGGGTACCCACCGCCTGTCCCCGCTCAGCCCGGTGTCCCCTCCGCACACAGGACTCGCAGCAAAGAGAAGCAGCTCTTGGAGGTGGCTCAAACCAGCTGCTGCCTCTTGTGTGATGCTCCAAGAGCCCCAAATCCCCAGGGAAGCGGACGTAAGGTCCCAGAAGAACCCGTGGTCCTTGTTTTTTCCTCGGAGACTCATTGATTCTTGCAGCAGAAGCCCCACACCAGTTTCGGGAGTGGGTTTGGGATTCCCCATCCCACCTGTGCAGTAACTGGCCCAGTGCTCCCTCCTCAGCACGTCCGTTGAAGCAGTGTGGGGGTGTCCAGGACCTGGTCCCTTTGGGACAAAACCCACCTCCACATTCCAGAATAAGGGATAGACGAGCCAATCAGCTGAATAGTTGGGTTTTAAACAGCATCTTCCCCCTGCCAACAGGGAAGCTGCATTTTTATGCCTTGGCAGAGCACGGGCACAGTGTGTAAAACCTCAGTTTTTACATCCGAGGCAAAACTTCAGCATCACCCCCGGGGCCCCAGGGCCAGGATGGGGCCCCAGGGGTTGGGCGAGGAGGCACTTGTGGGTGCGGGGGGTGGTGTCACATCTTGGCACAAAAGGCAGCTGCTGNCCATCACAAAAGGAGCCCAGACACCCCCACTCACCGCAGCCTTTGCTCACCAACCGCCTTTGGGGACGGAGGATCCCTGAGCAGACTAAAACCCCTTTACAGCCGCTTTATCGCGATGGAGGGATGCGATCGCAGCAGATGGTGGGACCTGCTGNAGCTGCATTTTTATGCCTTGGCAGAGCACGGGCACAGTGTGTAAAACCTCAGTTTTTACATCCGAGGCAAAACTTCAGCATCACCCCCGGGGCCCCAGGGCCAGGATGGGGCCCCAGGGGTTGGGCGAGGAGGCACTTGTGGGTGCGGGGGGTGGTGTCACATCTTGGCACAAAAGGCAGCTGCTGCCCCTTTTTTCCTGTGAAAACTCACACGGTTGGAGAAATCCCCCGTTTCCTTCCAGTCCCGTGTTATCTCAGGCTCTGCTGGGAATTAATCCGGGATTCCAGTTACCGGAGCTGCTGGGGGGAGGGGATGGAGCTCCCCAGCCCGGTCGAGCCTTCCCGGCTCTCGGCGCTGCCAAACGTGTTTCTTTCCGCNCACAGAAAGATTTGACGCTTGGAGCGCTCTGTCTGGTCTGCAGCTCCGTGGGGTGTACGAAACGCCGCCACGTGATGAGTAAAACTTCCCCTTCCCGGTCAGGCAGAAGCGTGGCTGAGGCCAGAGCAGGACCTTCAGCTCCTCAGGACAGACGGACAGAGCGGGACAGGACACGGCTACTGGCTGTGGGACCAGTCAGGGGGGTGTGAGAAGGGATTTGAGCCTGGTGGGGTGGGTGAGGTTAAAGCATGCGGGGTTAGAAGGGGTCCCTGCGTCCCCGACGGCACATGCTGCCGCCGTGGCATCTGCAGTCTCCCGGGGCTGCTGGTCTACAAACTGTTTCCCTCTTGTGTTGCAGAACAGAGGCTTCTCGAAGAAGAGTCACACGTTCCTGCCCAAAATATTTAGAAAAATGTCTACTCAGTCGGCGAAGGAGAGACCTGAAAGCTTGCAGTTCCCTTTCCTCGACGACGAGGAGACCATCTCCACGCTGAAGGAATCTAAAACCTTCTTCATTTTAAGGGGGCTGCCCGGCAGCGGGAAGTCCACTCTTGCCCAGGCCATTCAGGATAGGTATAAAGATGCCTGCAAGGTCATCTCTGTCGACAACTACAAAATTAAACCTGTAATTAGAAGCGCTGTTCCTGATGAGTATTCCAAGGTGGATGAGGATCTAGTTGACTATTGCAAACGAGACATCAGCGTTCTCGTTTTGGATGACACTCACCATGAGAGGGAACGACTGGACCAGCTCTTTGATATCGCTGACAAATACCGGTACAAAGTCATCTTTGCTGAGCCCAAAACCCAGTGGAGAATGGATTGCTTGCAGCTGAAGGATAAGAATCAATGGAAACTGTCTGCAGAAGAGCTGAAGAAGATGAAGCCCAGCTTGGAGAAGGAATTCCTGCCCATGTATTATGGGTGGTTTTTGAGCAAAAGAAGCTCGGAGATCCTGCGGAAGGCTGGCCAGGTCTTCTTAGATGAGCTTGGAAGTCTCAAAGCCTTCAAAAAGGAGAGTAAATACTGTATGTAGATAAGTATCTTGTCACAGTTGTAGTCTGTTGATGGAGTGTTGAGACAGCAAGTGGAGCAGGGCTGGTCAGCTTCTAAAGGGAATTTCTAGTTAAAGTTAGTGGTGAGAAAATCTGTTTTAAATGCATTTCCTCAAAATTGCTGTTGTAGGTAAAAAAATGAAACTGTTTTTCCCAAGAATTCTGTTTAGCTGTGATGCTGCAGGGAGCTGGGCTCAGGCAGATGGGAATCTCCTGCTGCTGCCTGAGTCAGAAACGGGAATTCTGGCCTGTCCTGGCCCTGAAGGGATTCCTACAGCTCAGAGTGAGGAAGGGCCACGCTGCTGCACAGGAGTTGCTGCTTGCTAGTGGCACCTGTTGTTGGCCTGGAGGGAGGGGGTGTTGGGGGGGTGGTGTTCAGTTCCCCATCTGGTCCTTCTTGGTGGTTAGAAAGATGAATGTGACGGACAGACTGGTGAAGAAAGCAGAGATGGGACTTGGGCTTGTGGGTTGACATCTGGGGACTGTTTTTTGACAGTTTGGTTGTTCACCTGTGCTTGCAGTTGCCTCTGCTATTGAAGATCCCAAAATAAAGATAGATCTCACCAGCTACTTCGTGAAGAGGCCACCGGGGGTCCTACACTGCACCACAAAGTACACGGATTTTGGGAAGGCAGCGGGAGCTGAGGAGTACGCACAGCAAGAGGTGAGTATGAGGCTCCAGCTCCTCCCCACGCCCCCAGTCTCCCTTTCCCCCATCCCAGCAGTGGCTCCACAGGGCTCCCAGGGGAGGAGGTGGGGTTGGCAGGTGAGGGGATGGGGATGCAGCTGCCCTCAGAGCCCAGAGGGATCTGTAGGGACAGTCAGTACATCCATGAGTTCTGCACAGCAGCAAAGTCACCACCGTGGGTGTGACTTTCCCGGTCCTTCCCAAACAAAATACTGCCCCATCCCATCACTCCCAGCAGCATCTCCAGTAGCTTGGCTGGCACGATGATGAGTGAAGGTATTTATGCTTCCAGCTAAAATCAGGCCAATTTAAATACTGGAATTTGTGAAGGAAAAATGTGCAACCAGCTCCATACTCATGGAGCGGGAACTTCAGGCCGTGACCCAGCGGCACACAGAGCCGCAAAGCGAGAGCTGTGGTGCCAAGGTGATGACCTTGTGGGCACAAAGCCAGCCCTGCTGCCCCAAATCCCACCTGCCCAGGTAAAGCTGTGGTCTGCCCTCTCTCCCTCCCCTCTCAGGTGGTGAAGGCTTCCTACGGCAAAGGCTTCACCTTGTCCATCTCCGCTCTCTTCATCACAACAAAAACTGTCGGCGCGCGCGTGGAGCTGAGCGAGCAGCAGCTGCTGCTGTGGCCGGGGGACGCCGATAAGATCCTGCCCACCGACAGCTTCCCGAAGGGCAGCCGGGCTCACATCACCCTGGGCTGCGCCAACGGCGTCGAGGCCGTCCAGACCGGGCTCGATCTGCTGGAGTTCGTCAAACTGGAGAGGGCGGGGAACAAGGGGGAACAAGTGGGGGAGATCGGAGGCGGTAAACTGCTCTATTTCGATAACGGTATGTGGATGCTCCGCCTTGCTAAGAAGATGGAGGTGAGGGTGATCTTCTCAGGGTACTATGGGAAGGGAAAACTTGTGCCAACGCAGAGCACCAACAAGAGGGGCTCTGCTTTTAGTTCCTGCACCATCATCTAGGAGCGTGGGCAGGGTAGCTGGGTGGGTTGGTTTTAAAAGGCAAAGTAACTCCTGTAACCTTTAAAAGTGTAAAGAGAAATAATTCTACCTTTACTAAAGTAAACCCTTTTGCCAGCCCCAGTGTGCAGCCTCTCTGGGGAGAGTTTGTTGGCCTCAGAATGAGGAAGAAAACGAGCAACTCCTGACAGAGGAAAATCTTCGTGTAACTACTGAGTGTGTTTGGAGTTTTGGCAAGATCTAGCCCCAGGGTTGTGCTTGTTTTCTTCCTCAGGAAGATCAGCTATGGGCTTTCAGAGCTTCCCCCACAGACCACAATCGTTACACCTTTACCTTCAGGACCACATGCAGGGGCAGACCAAAGCCTGTTCGTAACCTCTGAAGCCAAGGGAACCACGTAGCATCTCTCTCCCCTTCTCCCACACCCAGGGACCGACCCCGGTCAGTCTGACACCTGAGTTACTGGGTAAAACCAGCAAGACCCAGTGCTGGGTCGCTGCTCTTGTGTGGCAGTTACTAATAGTTTATCCCATGAGTTAGGTACAGCGAGGCACCCAGCAGCCTTGGTCAGGGGCGGCTCCTGGGGCCGTGCACACCCGATTGATGCTCACTGCACCCTCCCTTTGTTGCCGGGGAGCTTGTGGTGCCCAGAAGAGCTGTTGAGCACCAGGGGAAGTCCCTGAACTGCAGGAGAGGTGCATTTCTGTTCCTGCAGCTCAGCTCCAGCATCACAGTGGGCTGGACCAAGCACTGTCCACGTCCTGTAGGGAACCATCCTGCCTCGGCAGGGAGTGGAAGAGATGAACTATCATCTTTTCCATCTTCTTTAGTAGAAACTAAAATCGTGTCTGAAGTACAGAACTACTTCATGCAAGATTTTACTACTCCTCTCTAATGCACTTGAATGTTAAAGTTAGGCTGGAGGTAACACTGTAGTTTAGGAAGTAAGTGGAGGTACAGTAACTGTGTAACTCGTCTTCCCAGCCCTAAACCCCTGGCTGCAAAACCCGTTAATGCTCCAGCACTTCAGTCCCTCAGCCCCTCCTGCTGCGGCGCGTCTCTGCGCCCAGCGGGGGTCACCGCTTCACGGTAACACAAACTCAACTAACAGACGCAGGTCAGGACAGTGTAAGCTCATGCTATGGCTCAGGCTTTGGTGAAATTAACTCTGTATTAATATATGTAAATACTTACTGTGTTTGAGGAGCGTGTGCCGGGCTCGCGTCTGTCGGGGGGCTGTGGTGTGGGCATGGCTTCCCCAGTGGGTGGCCACTGATGCCGCTGCCGGGGAAGGCTGGTGCTGCCTCTGCAGAAACGTTCCCTCCTCTGAGCACTGGGAAGCGAAGTCGGGAGAGCTGTGATCAACTCTGTAGGTTTATCGGTAAAGCAAAACACTCCCTGCTGTTCCAAAGAGATGGATGACAACAAGTCCTCATTGTAATGCAAATGGCTGTACCCTCTGCCACCCTCCCTTCCCCAGAGAAGCTCTGGCAGAGGGGTGAGCACCCGACAGATCAGCAGGGGTTGGCTCCATCCCTCCCTCCTGTGCCCCAGGTCACCCAGCACCGCTGGAATACCTTGTTTATTTGCCTGTTCAAGAACAACAGGGAGACTGTCATCATTTAAGTTTTTATTAGTTTGTACATCATATACAGTTTATAATAAAGTAAACCAATTGCATATGGTTTCGCTTCAGTCTCTGATATTCTTCATATAAACACACCGTTATGAATTATGCCTAATGAAGTAAACAACAAATATTCACATTTTGTTTTTTACCATTCACATCCTAGAAAGGTGTAAGGGTCCAAAGCGGGACAGTGTTTGTACCGACGTGAAGCCTGGCTTAGAGAGGAGGAGTTTGGCAAAGCACGGGGACAGTGATTGCTCCATGCAAAACGCCCTTCCCCCCACGGGAAAGGTGAAGGTATTTACACTGAGGTAAACATTCAGGGTTCCAATCCGGGTAAATACTGCGGCACGGGCTCGAGTGTCCTCTCCAAGCTGGCTTCACAGCCGGGTTTCGTCCTGGCTACCGAGGGGCGCTACAACAAAGCAGGTTACACATGCAGTGAAGGTGCTCGGGGTGCTGGCCAGCACTCAGCCCCTCCAACAGCTCTTCACACCGGTTTGCTCTTTTTTTTGGAAGCATGAGCTGTGAAAGGAAAGCGGGGAGGAAGAGGGGGGTGACTGGGCTGAGTTGGCTCTGCCAGAGCCGCAGCCCCAGCCAGGGGCAGGTGCCCAACTCTCCCTACGGCTCCGGTCGGCGCCGAAGCTCTGCCCGGGGAACGCTGCGCTGTGACCCCTGTCTCACCTCGGCTCCTGCTCCAGAACTTGATTTCCTTCAGTGGTCTGACCTCTCCCAGAGTGAGAAGCACCTTGCACTCCTCACAGGAGGGGTGACCCATCCCCACCTCTACAGAGGGGGACAGCGAGGGGGGACAAAGCACCGCGCGTCCTCTCGTCTCCGGTTGTCCCAGTACACGGGGACACCAGGACAGCGCCACCGCGGGACCTCACTCTACCCGTGGAAACGCGGGTAGACACCACACCAGCCACCACCTCTCCTCAGGGCAGGGTACAAGGCACAAATTGAAACGGGATGAAAACCATCCACTTGCAGGTCCTCGAGGAGCTTCAGCTGTTCCTGACACCGAGGCAGTAACCGGGGAGGAAGAGCAAAACCACGTCACGGTGCCACCGCTTCGGTCGGCCCATCGGCACAGCCAGCTCAGGGACCGGCGGGCACAACAGAAACGTTGTGTCAGAAACGTTCTCCCGTGTCAGAAACGAAGCAGCACAGCAGCCCTGGCTCTGTAACCCTGTCAGACACAGCCTGAGGGACTCACACTACTCCCTGGATAACAACACTCTTGTCCCTAATCATTTTCATTATTATTATTTTTTGTTTTCTTCCCAATTTGCGTATTTACAGAACAGTCAGAAGCCTTCAGCACTCAGGATCCAGCCTTCCCACAACACCTCCAAGCTCACAAGCGAAACCTTCCTACAGTAGCACATGTAGCAGAAGCCACAAAGCGCCTGTCACAGCGGCAGCCAGGAGCATCACACCGGTCCGTACAGCGGGTTTCCAGGCTGGGTTGAGCAGACAGGACCCTCTCAGCTGACACAGCATCAGATTTGTAAAGTGAATCCACACAAGAACAAAACACACCAGGCTGTGTGGTCTGAGGTCAGACCACGGCACATGCAAGCAGCTCCCACACACTGACATGACCGATGCGTTTTCAAAGCACGACATCGGCTCCGTTCGCACTGGAACGCAACCGCACTGCACTATCAGAAACTATCCTACAGCAGCTCAGACACCACGAGCATCATGGGGAGGCCAAAAAAACACCCCAAAACAATCAGAGGGAAAGTGTAAATTCCTTGTGCACACGGCCCAGTCACAACAGCACCGCGCACACACTCGTCCCCGCGCTCGTCACCTCTCGCAGAGGAAGCCCACAGCTACTCTGTCACCATCGATCTATCACCAGCAACTGTCCCCCACACCCACATCTGGTGAAAGCCCCTTCCCTGGCCCACTGACCTGCTCTGCTGCCCTGGGGCTGTGTGGGAGCTCCCACACACCGTCCATTCCCCTCAGGGCTCTCACTGAGGGGACATGTCCCACTCAGCGTTGGTTTTGGGGACAGGGCACAAGGGGCTGCGCATGGGATGAGGGGGGTGTAGTTGGGTACCTCTGGGGTTACACATCCAGGCTCTCGCTGCTGCGCCCAACAAGGAGCCTGTCTGTGATTAGCCACTCCACAGCTCTGCTCCTCAGAGGAAGGGGTTTCCACACGCTGGGTCAGGCAGTGGCCTGCTGGGACCCCGGAGGGGACAGCACACATCAAACCCCGACACCCGTAACGTCCCGCAGTGCCTCTGCTCCCAGGCTATCACCAACAGCAGCTGCCTCCCCTGGCTCTTCCTCGCTCTAGAAAAAGCACAGGCATAAACCCACAGCGAGATACTTACTACCTCTGTGACAGACTATGTCTGGTGGCTCCCACGGAGCGGAGGAAGCCAGGGAGGTCCAGTGGTACCATCTGGGAACCCACAGCAAGGTGCCCTGCGGCCAAGCACAAACACAACCCATGAGCGACGGCCGTAACTACCGGGTGCGGAAGGCAGCGCTTCGAGCGGCGCACACCCAAGCAAGGGTTGCCACAGGAGAGCTCCCTGTGTCCCCAAGCCGTGCGAGGACACAGGTGGTGACACCACCACGGCTCTAGGCCTGGTCACCGGTGCTGCCAGCCTGAGGTGAGGAGTCACTGACTGCGCTCAAAGCCAGCGCTCCCCTTGGGAACGGGCGTAAGGACGCGCCTTGGAGAAGTCTTGGCACTCACCACAGTAATATTTAACTACATTAAATCATGCATTCACGTACAGTTTTATAAATATCTGCTGTATGTGTTTTCTCTCTCAGAAGAAACACCATTCCTCTCCTCTCCTCTCCTCCAAGGAATGGTCTCCATGCTCGGAGAAGGAATTACCTGTCGTACTTATCCAGGGGAGGGGAAACGACAGTAAAAACCACTGACAACTGTAGGACACGTCTCTGTGCAGGGACAAGAGACTGAGAAAAGTCCAAACTGTACAATAATATCGATACACACGGGACGAGACGGTATGGATCCGCAATGCCACACTAAAACTAGTCCTGTAAACTCTGATTTACAAGTGCCACGAGAACTGGAGAAGTATCGATGTGCATAGACCAGGATTTCAATTCCCCAGGAATTCACTGAGTCCAAAGGATGCCAGGACCTTGTTTGGCTTCCAGCAGGTACGTTACACCAAAGGAAATCAGAATAAATGTGGCAGAGTCTGGTTTTGGAAACATGACTCAACACTGGCTCACGTGAAAAGCTGACGTTTGAGCGAGTTATAAAATACTTTCTTTATTCTGCAGTACTAGAATTTAAGCCCTTAGATCTTCCCTCTGTGAAAGCAGATTGTCAAAGGTTCTGGCAGGCAGGTCCACCGCACTCAGCGGCGGCACCACGACACTATTGCGGGGGATGAAGTTAACGTGCATCGCAGCCCAGCACCTCGGCCCTCCAAACGGGACGAGTCCAGCCCTCGACAGGAAGACAAAGACATCAGCATTCATGGGAATCACTTCATGCAGTGAGCTCCCAGCAGACTCTGCTCCAGCAGGTGAAGTTCCACCAGGAATCACAGAGTCAGTGCTGGGTTCCTCGACCAACCAGCTCGCGTGTGTTTGTACCGACACGGGTTTCTCAGCCATGTAAAACTCAGCCCTGTGGCTGCCACTACACTACCACAGGCCAGATCACGTCCCTGGATGTGGTGATGCTGCTGAGACTTTGCCCTTCTTGTAGGGGTGCTGAGACCCAACACTCCTTCTCTCAAGCCCTGTGCTTGAGCAAGGTTGCCCAAAGCTGTGGCCAGGCACCGCGCTCCAGAGCCGCTGGAACAAACTGGAATAAAACGAATCCTCACGCTCCAGAAGGATCCTGGAAGCACAGTCCTCTCTCTTAGCTGAGATCTTGCCAGAACATTACACATATGGTGAAAATAAACCAGCATCCACGTTACCCAGCTGTACCACCAAGCCAAAGCCGTTCCCAGCGCGGGCCGGCGCAGCGGCGCGCAGCTCCGGGCTCTCCTCGTCCCAGCGCTGTGCGAGAGAAGCAAGTGGCAGGCTGTCAGTTCCAAGTTCAACTTTGCATTTTCTTGCTTCTTTGGACTAGTAAATTACTTCTAGTTGAAACAACTCGACTAGTTTAACATTATTTTGTACAGTTCCTGTAAACATGGTGAGAGCACACCGCTGCACGAGACAGTAACCGTTATCAGCTATTAACCTGAATGTTACTTTGCATTTCTTCAGAGCCAGAAAGAGCTCACCTGCATTATGGGTCAGTAACACGAACATCAAGCTCAACAAAATCAAGTTTTAGCACAAATATTAAATGTTCAAGTGGATTAATTAAAAAAAAAACCCCAAACGAACGTACAGTGAAGAAATTCAGCCCAGAGCAAGTTCGATCTTCCCTTAAACAGGACAATTCCTGGAGCCGACACACAGAGCCCTTGATTCTAGCTGCATCCCAGGGAATTCTCTTTGAGGAAGAGAAGCTGCTCTTTGAAATCCAAAGTAATATAAAATTGTTAAGCTCACACGTTACCATTTGAGTTAATGCCCAAGTGTGCCGTCCTGGTAGAGCCATGGCAAAACATAAGAGGAAAAAACAAGGTCAAACACGGTGGGGTGAAACTCCATGGGATCTTGGCAAAATGTGCAGAAGATTAAGGTATCTTCCAGGTTACTACAGACCCCAGACATGCTGCCACACTGCGCTTCGGAGCCAAAACCACACAGGAGATTACTTCACCCTCTTACAAGCTGAGATTCCGGGAGGACTTCCGGGAAATCCTCTCTGCCGAGGAGCAGGAACAGTCTGAAAGTATGGGCCAGCATGGAGGGACCAAAAGTTTCAAAGCTTTATTTATTTTTTTTTTTTTTAAAAAAATTTAACAGTAAAACAAAATTCACAAGCCTTCCCCTCCCCGAGCTGGTTTCCTCTTCACACACAAACGCACACAAAACAGAGGTCTCCAACCGAGAAAAATGTAACTGTTCTAAGTACAATGAGACATGAAGAAGGAAGGTGTCTAAGTATGTCCGTATTCAAGGTTAAAATAAGCAGATCAGGTAGGTGTGGTTTGGGGTTTGTTTGTTTTTTAGCCAAACTGGAAAAAGAAATTTCCAGGCCCAGAAGCTGAAAGAGAAAATGGAAGATATTAGCACTTTCAAAACTCTTGGGTAAAGGGGGTACTTATCCTGCCACAGGCTGCTGCCCCACCAGGACATAACTCAGACCAAAGCATCTGAACTGGCAGGAGAGATCCTTGCTGCATGTGTCCAGCAGCACTTCAGCACGAGAAGACTATGGACACCATGGGTAGAGGCTGGCAAAGAGAAGGCAAAACACTGCACAAAGCATGTGCAAAACAGCATGAGACCTCGAGGAACAGGCACTTCCCTTCAGGGTGTATCAATACCACTTGCTCAGCACTGCATGGATACTACAAGGTGTGAGGAGAAAGCCAGACCTGTGCAAGGTCTGAAGGGACAGCGAGGAGCAGCTGCTTCATCACCCACACACCTCAAAGCAGAGGCCTTCGTGGGGATTCAGTGAGATGAAACCAGGGTGCTGTGGGACACACACACACATGGGATCTGTATCAAGAATGGCCTTTTGTGGCTTTAGCACCAGCAGCTGGATCCACATTACAGTCCACAACCACGAGCAGCAAAGCAGCACTACGATGGCAAAGCCACACGCACTCGAAGAAAGGGGAACCCGGGTTTCACTGCTTTGAACAGATGAGACACGGAACAGCCACAGGCTGGGCTGCTGTGCTGACAACCTTCCAATCCCCCTTCGATTCTTTCACGTGGAAAACCCAAACATACTTCTCAAACAGCACATCCAGCCTGGGAGCTGAGCTGTCCTGCCCGGGGGTTCCACACTTACGTGCCCGCCGCTGACAGAACACTTCCACCTACCTTCAAAACTGAAGCCACCCGGCCCACCGAAGAAGGCCTTGAAGATATTATTTGCATCAAAGTCTGGAGGGAAGAAAGGGAAGGTGTGAGCTGAAGAGAAAGAGACAGTTGCCCATAAAGCATCACACATGCAGGCGAAAGCTATCAACAGCCTGTTCCTTCTGAGCCCTGGCCACTGACTACCAGAAACCAGGCAAAAGCAACTGTTGGCAGGGACAGTATTTCAGTCATGAGGCAAGCTAAGAGTTTAGGATATGCAGCATTCAGGGACCTACAATTTTAGGGACCTTCATTATGCTATTTCACACTTCTTGTGAAAGACTTGGGCCTGATGGCAGCTACCACCTACAATGTGACCCAGGGCAGCACCCACCACATGACCCAGATTGTTCTTGTGTTGAAACATTTGGTGCAGATCTGCTATTCAAATGTTCCCAGAGAGACCAAATGTGGCCAGCTCAGGGGATTATCACAAATGGGAGGTTTGCCTTAGAGAGGACAGACCATTTAGGTCTAAGGGCTGACAGTGGAGAGCATCATAAGGAACACCCACCTCCCATGTTCAGTCCGTCCTCCTCCAGATCCTGTCCGCTGTCGTAGCGAGCCTTCTTCTTGGGATCTGACAGGATGGTAAAGGCTTCACCAACCTCCTTAAACTTCTTCTCCTCTTCCTTCTGTACTTCTGCACTCGCCCCACTGTGTCGGTCTAGAGACAGACAAACAAGCAGGGAAGCTTTTAGTTTCTAGTGTAAGAACACTACATGTTCCCAGCAGCTGTCACCACATGTCCTTCAAATCTGTGACAAGTGACACCTGTCTAGAAATTTCCCTCATAGTTACTCCTGTCTCCAAGCATTGGCTGTGCAGTGATGCAGGAAAGCAACAACACTTGTTCTACTCGTGCACCGTGTGTGGGTACCTGGATGATGCATTAGTGCTCTTTTCCTGTAAGCCTTCTTGATCTCATCTTCAGAGGCATTTTTGTCAACCCCAAGGATTTTATAGTAGTCTTTCCGTTTGCTCTTCTTCAGTTCCACCTGTGCATTCTTTAGTAGCTGCTTGTGCTCTAGAAAGAAGCACAACACCAAAGGGAAACAGCTTTAGTATGAGGCACAGTCTCCCGCTTTCAAAGAGGCTGAAGAGCCAGTATGCTGAGATGATTGAGGGATTCGGTGCACAAGTAACCAACCCACTTGGATTCACACTCTAATTAAGGCTAATTAAACCCTCCCTGTCACCAACAGCTGCAGGTAACGAGCTCAGTGCTAAACCAGCATTAGAACACAAACTCCAGGGACTAAGGTTACTCTGCCTGGTTCATTTCAGCTACTAAAAAAACCAAGATGACTGCAAATATCCACAAACTGATACTCTGAATCTAGGACTTTGCTTCAGCCACTCAGCAGTCAGTGCTGGGTGAGAAACCAGACCCCAAGATGGGCATTTCAGAGTGTTTCTGAGTTCTCCAGTACTGTCCTGGGCCAGGAGGGCTAAAAGGTGGCAAACCAGGGGGTGGTGAGAAGCAAACAATCATATAGCATCACAGAATATCCTGAGCTGGAAGGAACCCATAAGGACCATTGAGTCCAAATCCAGACTCACAGGACCAGCCAAGTCAGAGCATGGGACTGAATACATCATGTAGATGCTTCTTGACCTCAGTCCAGCTGGCTGGGTGCTGGGACCACTTCCCTGGGGGGAAACTCATGCACACAAGAAGAACGCCAGTGTGCTCACCTTTTGTTTTCTCTGTCTGATAAACCTTTTCATAGTCTCTTACAGCATCTTCATATTGTTCTGTGTCCATGTAACTGTGGAAAGAAACACTGGTGCTCAAGCTGTACTTCACAGAAGTACCAAAAGAGGTTCAGGTACCAGCTCATGGATTAATGGAGCCACGGAGACTGAGTGCAGGAAGAGCAGGGGACACACAGAGCGTCACTGCTGACTGACTGGGAGCCCAGGCACCTGCTGCTTGTGGGAAATCCTGGCACAGGAACTTTGGGCTCAGAGCAGAGACTGCAATCTCGTTTGGCAGCACAAGTTCTACTTTAACGATCTGATAATTACTTTAGCCAGCTGCAGGAACAAATACCAGCCAGCAAGATTTCAAGGAAGCTGGCACAGCAGTGTACACTAACCACACTGGTTAGAAGTGACAATCTTGGCACCTCAGGGGGACATGTGCCCATCTATTGGCATTCCAGCCTCACATATTAAGTACTTACTGTAATTCAGCAATTACCAAGATGGAGCTTGCAAATGCTGAAGGTTGTAAATTAAAATGAATGCACAACAGGAAGGCTACAAGAACGGGTTTGGATCATCTACAAGCCAGGCGGTTTTGCCCCAAACTGGGGAATAATCAGTAGGGAGAAAAGTGGAACATAAATCCAGTTGTAACACAGCTCTGACTACCTCCCTGGTGGGTGGGTGCCAAGGACAAAGGAGACATGAAGACCCAAACCCCCCTGTCTGGCTGGCTGGGTCTCGCAGCGCTGCACTACCCACGGCCGAGCTCGCCGGGAGGCCGGGCAGCCCACGTCAAAGTCTGGTTTGTCAGAAGGGCAAACAGCTCTCCAGGGGAAGATCTCTTACCTGCAGCAGCCCTTTGAAAAAGCTCAAGAGAGGCTCCCTGGGACAGAATGCCTTAGGGCAGCCTGTAGACAAGTCAGTCAAGCTTTAGAACAAACCCTGCCTAAATACAATCCACAGGCAGAGCCAGCTCCATGCAGGCAGCACAGACTACACTGAGCTTCTCCATCCCCTCAGCACCATAACTTAAGAGGGCCCTTAAGCCAATTACTCTGTTATACCTCAGATTCATTACCTGTCACCCAGTGCTAGGGAAGAGGTTCCTACCCACAAACCTGCCCAGCACCTCCTTTCTGAAGGTCTACTTACCACTGTGCTCTCCTCAGGTATGCTTTGATATACGTGTCATCCAGTTTTACTGCATTCGTGCAGTCATCTATTGCTTCTTCAAGTTTCCTAAGCTACAACATGAGAATAAGTGAAGTGAATCCCAATCAGAGAACAAACACTGCTCAGTAGCATTATGATTTTAGGCAGCTGAAAGGTGGAAAATCTCCCTGTGTCAGCATCTAGGGTGGGTTTTTTTCCAAACTCCCCCAAACACAAAGCTTTTGTTGCCTCTGGAAAAATTAGAAGCTTGGCTATTGAAATGGTAGAACTACACGGTGCTTCTCTAAGAGATGCACTTGGAAACAAGGGTTTTCCTTAGAACAATCTGAAAACCAAGTTATTATGTATCCAAACTAATTCCCAGAAAGGAAAATAAACTTGAAAATAGTCAAGAGACCCCCCCTTATTTTTTTTTCCAGACACAAACAGCCATGTAAAATAACCATCACTGCTGCCTCCAGTGCAGCACATTCCCCAGGGTTTGAGCAGAACCTTTGTTCCTTGACCAAGTGGGGTGTCCAACAGCCCCACATCACCACACAGAGTGAGCTGAGGGGGAAACAGACCTCGAGGAAAAGGCAGGCTGGAAACTGGAAGCACTATCACACAACTGTGTTTCTGGACAGCACATGACCAAAGTACAACAGCCAATATGGAAAAGGGGTTTTTAAATTAGTTTTTTTTTCTAGATCAAAACCCAAAGCAAGACAGATGATCTACAAGAACAATAAGAACAGAAATCTCCTCATTATTAGGTAGGAAATAAATAGGATGCCTTTATGCTGATTAAGATAAGGCTAAACTGCATTCCTCCCCTCCCTCCCACTCTGGGCAGCCCAAGTATTTGAGTTTTCTTTCTTCAGAAGTCAACTTCTTCAGCTGTTTGGCAAAGATCCAGTCATTGTGCAAGTACAAAAACCTGAAACATTCCCCACAGCACTGTAAAGACCCAGCTGCCCCAGCAGCCTATGCTTCCAGAACAATCCATGTGCAGTTTCTACTCTACATGTTGAGGAACAGGATGAAAGGTGTCACCTGCCAGGTGACCGTTTCTTACCTTTGAATTAACCGTCCCCCGGTTGCAGTAGAGTTTGGCATTTGTTTTTATATTATTTGGATCTATTCCTAGTGCCTCTGTGTATAGTTCATATGCTAGTTTGTAGTTTCCTTCTTTGAAAGCTTTATTTCCATCTTCTTTCTTTGCTTTAAGTGCTTTGGCATTCTGAAAGAAAACAGAGATGGGTTAAGAACATGGGGTTGCAGGGGCATCAAGCACGAGTTTTGCTGGGTGAGGGCCCTTGACCATAGCTGTGCTGGTTTGGTTTTCAGTCCCAGCCTTGCTACAGGCATTCTGCCTTTCCCACAAGAGAAGCACTAAGGAACAGGCAGTGCCAGTTACAGGCATTCTCCATGGGAACAAAGGTTGCCTAATGCTTGAGAACATGACAGTGAGGAAAATTTATGATAAAAAAAAAATCCTCACTTTTTGAGTTTATACCAGCAAACAAATCTAAAAAAGGGCACAGAACTACAGCCAAGTAGAGACAAGGGAAGGAGCAAGCCAAAAGGAACAGTGTTTAAATGCAAGTCAGCCAGTAGGCACTACTGTTCAATCTGAAAGTGAGAAGTTCTTTCTGAACCGACAGCCCAAAGTTTTATTGCTCCTATATCTGGTCAAGGAACAAAGGGAGGCACTCTTCAGTGTATGACAGTCTTCTGAGAAAGAGCTTCTAGAGACTCAGTTTCACCTGAAGCAGTTCTCAGTTGGCTTTGAGGAGGGCTCAGCACACTCCTTGCCACTGCAGAGCTGGGGAACGCTAACACTGGGGGAGAAGGGATGGATCCAGCAGTACCAAGTTAGAGGTTTGGTTGAAAATAAAATCAAATCCTGGTTAATTTCACAGCCCCATCCCCAGAATCCACAACTTACACGACAGGCAAGACATGCTTTCTCATGATCAGGAGCCATTCTGAGTGCCTGGACAAAGAACTGCACTGCCTTCTCAATACAGTCCTCGTAGTAAAGGCAGAGACCACGAACATAGAGAGCATCTGCATTGGTAGAGTCCATTCGTAGGATGTCACTGGAGTGGAGAAAGCAAAGAAATGAAGCATGTCCCTATTTCATTTTCCTTCCAAAAGCACTTTTCCTCTGCTGAGATATTCAGTTAAAGTACAGGAACTTGCTCAAGGAAGTTGTTATTATAATATTATTATATTGCTGGTTATTAACAGAGTCTAAACAGTGTCCTGGTAAGAGTAAATTCATGCACTCTTCCTTCTGCATTAAAGACTATTTATTTTTTATATTCCCTTCTCCATCTTGGGCTGTGGAAAACAGGCAGCAGCCAGGACCCACCAGGAGCTGCCACTCAAAGCCTCATGCTCACCTTGCTACAGACTGTGCCTCGGGGTAGCGCCCCAGCAGTGCTAAACACTCCGCCTTGAGGATTTTGAATCGGTGACACGCGGGAGCAAACTCCAAAGCACGGTCCATGCAAAATACAACCTGGAGTAAGGACAAAAACAAAGCACAAATGTGAGCAAACTGCCAAAGGTGTAGTTTGAGGGGCTGCACCATTGCTATGCTTGAGATTTCATATTTGTCTTTGAAGAGGAAGGTAAGTGTGCAGACAGCTCTTCCTTCTGCTGCTGGAAATATGTATTTCATTGGGGAACTTCCCTCATGTGCAAGGATTTTGTCCTGTCCTTTAATGGACTTTGTGTACCAAGGTCTGTAGCACCTGCTACACTGACACAGCACTACGTGGAAAATTCAAAGGCACCTCTAGAAGGTCCATCCCTTTAGCTCCTCTGCAATCACAGGCTCTAAAGAAAAAGCCAAGGATGACAATTCTGCCCCTGTCTCCTGCATGTGGGAAGGACAGAAATTCAATAGATTGAGAGAGGTTGGACTGCACAAAACACACAAAGTACAGTGCAGGGACTGATCTTACACTGCTCTGACTGCAGCAGGCAGGCTGATCTAATAAGTCTTTTCCATCTCAGCCTCTCTGGTGGGGACATCTGCACGAGAACAAGGTCATTGTTCCACCACGGTTCATCTGCTTCGCCGGCTCGTGACATCACGATGGCCTGCTGTGGGAAGCACTGTGCTCCAGACTGAGAGGCCGATGGCTTCTGGTGAGGAAGGAGCAAGAGAAGCTCTCCAGAAACAAAGATCACATTTCATGTGAGCCTCCCCAGGGAGTGAGATGGGAGAAGTGAAAGGATGAATGCAAGAGCCCAGAACACACAGCACGGGCACGGCAACTCCTGCACGGCAAATCCAGACTGGCCATATGGCCCTTCTGCTCCTCAAAGCTGAGATTTCCAAAATCTTGAGCTTAGACCAAGAGCCAGTGACCTGAATGATGGGCTTAATGTGCTGGTCACTCTCTGTGCTGAGCTGGGGCCTTTCATGCACCCAGTGCCCAGAAACAGTGCACGAGAAGCGTCTGGTGCCTTTCAGATGTCAGGCTGTCACCTCTTGCTCTGTCAGGTCAGTACCAGCTGCAGCCTGTTACAGCCTTGGGAGGAAAGATTTGGGAGCAGTAACAGAGGATGCCCCACACAGATCTGCAGTTCCCCTTCAGAGAGCTCACTATAATACTAGCAAACAGACTGCCTTGTTTTCTCTTTAACTGAGAGTTGAGGAAGAAGAATCCTGGATATGCAATTTTAGGAGCAAAGCGTCATCGAACGCTGCTGCTGCCAAAACCTGTACCAAAGTGCTCACTCACGGTTCTCTCACCCCACAAAGCAAACAGTAACAGAGATCTTCAGCCCCAGCCAGTCACCCCCTTTGATTTTCACTCATTCAGTGCTATGAGCATGACCTCCACTGGTTTTACAACAATTGCAGTTCACTGGGCAGCCCTTCTTCAACAGCAAAGTCACACTGCAGCACCAGTGAGTGTTCAGCGGAGAAACCTGATGTGTATCTGGCTGAAGAACCAGGTGAAACACACCATTTCTCCTGCCACAGGAAACAGTGAAGAAGTTAAGCTCACCTTCCTAAAATCCCGTTTCTCAAAATCCACTTCAGCTATTTTTTCATACTCCAGCACAGTACTGGCATTCTTCAGCTGAAAGACAGGAGAAGACAGCAAGTGCTGCAGGATGGTTGCTGCTCTGAAACACCATCCAGCAGCATTTAAGTAGCCAATCCCCAAAGCATCAGAGCAAAAGCTATTGTAGACCATGGAACAATAATGCAGATTACATGAATACATTTGTCAGCATTAAAATCAGTTTGAAATCAAGTGACCTAACTGGCAACCCAGGAAAACATCCCCCTGTGAACAACAGAGAGAAGTGGCAGCAGCCTTCTACACACTGCATCATCCACCTCCGTGCTCCCTTCCCACCATTTATCACTTCCCTGCTGGAGTGCTGGGCGAAAGACCAGCTTAGCCTCCACACTCTTCTGCTGAGAGGAGACAATCATTCACCAAAGTAACTCTGCAACCTGGCAGTCTACTGAAAAACTGACAGAGGCTTTGATGGCATCTCATTTTCCCCATTACCTCACAGCACGCAGTCATTACTAACGACTGTGATTCCACCGTGGTAATTCCAAGCAAAAGCCTTACCAGCTCTGTCCAATCCCTTTGACAGGTCCAACCTACTGGGAATATTTACATTTTAAAAACCTCTTACCTCCTGCTGTGCCTGGGTATTCTTATGATCCAGTTCTAAAACCCGCTGAAAGCAGCGGCTGGCAGCCATGGCGTTCCCTAGGGAAAGGTGGCACTTCCCTTCTCGTAGATGACCCTTGAGAGGACAGTTAAAAGGGAGTTGAAAGAGCAGCACAAGGTGAAGACAAGGATATAGAGACACAAATAGGAAGTCTGAAGTTTCCACATACCCTTACAAAGCTATCATCCAATCTGACAGATTGCTGAGCATCTCCCAGTGCTTCTCGGAACCTGCCCAGCATCATGAGCGTGGCAGCTCTGTTCCCATAATAGCTGGCATTATTAGGACAGGTATCTGGAGAAGATGTCAGAGCACTCACTGTTACTGTAATGCAAACAAGCTTGCAGAACATATTAAAAAGCTACAGTTGCATTAAACACATTCGCTCCCAATTTACAGCATCACCTGAGTGGCTTAAGGTGACACACGGAATCACTAGGTTGGAAAAGACCTTTGAGATCATGGAGTCCAACCATCCCTGTCGTCTCCTGACCCATCTCCCTGAGCACCTCATCTATTCAATACACCCAGGGGTGGGGACTCCACCCCCTCCCTGGGCAGCCTGTCCCACACCCCCCCAGCTCCCTCAGCTGCTCCTCAGCAGGTTTGTTCTCCAGACCCTTCCCCAGCCTGGTCACCCTCCTCTGGACCTGTCCTTCTTGGAGTGAGGGGCCCAGAACTGAACTCAACACTCGAGGGGTGCCCTCACCAATGCCCAGTCCAGGGGCACAATCCCCTCCCAGCCCTGCTGGCCACGCTGGTTCTGATACCAGCCAGGATGGTGTTGGCCTTCTTGGCCACCTGGACACTCTGCTGGCTCATACTCAGTCTGCATCACCCAACACCCCCAGGTCCTTCTCCACCTGACAGCTGTCCAGCCACTCTGTCCCCAGCCCGTAGCGCTGCCTGGGGCCAAGGAGCACGATGGTCAAGGAGCTGTTCTTAACTGCAAATCACGAAACTACTGCTCCCCTCACTACATGCAGGGATTAATCCCTACAGAACAGAGGTTGGCAGTGTCTGATCCTGCTGCCCCTGCATTAAGGGGGGAAGATGGCCTGGTTTCACCTTAAGAGCATCCTGGCTGGAGGAGAAGCAAAGGACTACTGCAACCACCCACACTGGACTGACCCACGTTAGAAACCAAGTGAAATTTCACAAGGTGATTACAGCAGGTAAGAAGTTCAGAAACCCTGCTTGAAAACGTAAAAATCAACAACCAGCTTTGATTTTTAGACACTGCATTCAGCAAACATTCCTCTTCCCACCACCTGTTCTCACCTATGGCTTTTGTGTAATAGTTGTACGCTTCATTGTAATCTTTCTTGGCGTAGTACGCGTTTCCCTGCTCCTTGAATGATTCCGCTTCTCTGCAAAGAAGGAAAACACCCTGTTTTAGGAGGAACTGAGCATCAGACCACACTCTGACCACAAAACCCCAGTTTTTGATCCTCAAGCAATCTTAACACAACTCCTCAATGCTCTGAGAATTCCTCTGCATACACCATCCATCATGTCCTGGCACTCGGATACTTCATCACTTCACCAGGATCACCAACAGGGAGATAACCTGGCTGAAGGTTAAGGAACACACGGTGGAGTGAAGCCACCTCTGCACATCCTCACTGTCTCACTTGCTTTGAGCCAGCAACAAACAGTGGTACAGGGCAAGCAGACAGTCCTGAGAGGTGCTGCATGACCTCAGCAGCCCCCCAAGTCAAAAACTGCCTCTCCCAGTAGCCTCACCTGCTTAAGAAACGGGGTAAGAACAATTTCTACAGTCAGGAAACAGCTACATCTTGGGGAAGTAAGGGTGCAAGCCTCAAGGAGAAGCTTGGCACTGCCTTGGCAACAGGTCCAGAAATAGTCCTCACACCCAAAAGCAAGCATTTGCAGAGACAGTTTAGGACATTTAAAAAACCACAACATATGGTTTAAAGCAGCATCCCTTAAACTCTTGACAGCAAAGTTTCCACTGAAGGAAATTAAACACTCTTCTCTCATTTACCTTCACCATTTTAGATAGGCTGAGAGGGGACTTGTACCATGGTGGTGAAGTTTAATTCAGCTTCATTGAATGTGTCAGTGATTTGAATCACTTGTTTCTCCCCCTAGACTGTTTAACACAGGAAAACTATGAGGCCAACTCCAAAGGAGCATCATCCCGCTCTAAGATACAGCAGTCAAGACTTGCCCTGTGCTCTGGGACTCCACTGCTGTAGCCAGAGCAGCAGATGCTGTTTGTCCACTCTCCAAAGCACTTTCACAGGCACAACTCTGGCCTCAAAGACAAATTCTAACCCCATGAACAAAGACCAGCTCAGACTCCATTCTCCATGTCCCACAGGGATGTGGTCACCACAGCTATGAGCCACAGTGACACTCCTCAGCAGAGAACTGCAGGTCACTGTGGTGCTCTTGGGTAACCTCAGCTGCTGCAGGTCACTGTGGTGCTCTTGGGTGACCTCAGCTGAATGAGAGAACCCCCTGAGCTGGGAGGGACCCATAAGGACCATGGAATACAACACCTCCACCCCACACAAGGATGAACTGTTTGATGGCACTGAGGAGTTTTATTTCAGGAGCCAGCAGTGAAAGGCCCAAGCCAGTCCAGCCTTCAGTCTGCCTGGGACTATAAACTGAGATAATCTTGGGCTTTGAAAATGCAGGCTCACCTACAACAAAGTAATGTGAGTGATGCTCTGCCACACGTCTGTACACCTCCACAAAACTCTCCAAAATCAGATGCAGCTTTGGGCATGGTTCAGGAGTTGGGTTTTGCCCAGAGGAAGGAGGGACTTTTGTCTTTCACAAGCCCCTGACAGGACAGAGTGGCTACAACACGTTCAAAGAGTGGAAAAGGGGCTCCTGCTGCTAAAACACACCACAGTGAAGCCTCTTTCAGTTCAGAAACCCAGAACTGAAGACTGCCAACTCACCCTGTGTTTCAGCAAGCTGCCAAAGCCAAGACCTGAGGGTGTGGAGCATACCTGTGAGGGTTCACCACCACCACTTTGCACTGTTATTTTGGAAGTACATAGAGATGAGATCCTATGTGATAGACACATTTATCTACAGGAAGCTGCCAAGCCAGGACAGGCTGAACTCAAGCCACAGTGTCCTCACCAAGAGGGGGGAAATGCTGCCAGAGCCCCCCGTGCTCCCAGGACTCATCTCAGCAACAGCAGCCCAGGAGCTGAAACGAGGAGGAGGAGGGACCCCACCAGTGAAGGAGAGCAATGTTCAACAAGCCTACTAGAGAAAGAACAAAGGGAATTGTCTTGAAACAAGTTCACATGTCTTTACCCTCCCTGGGATTTGCCATTGGCCGTTCCCACACAACCGCCTCATGCAAAGGGTTGTTTTCACGGAGCCATCCCAGCTTTGCCAGCTGGCAAAACAATAGACACAGGGAGCTGCCGGCTGGGCCCACGGCACTGCTGAACCAGGGGCTCTGCACTTTCATTTTTAACTTCTGCTGCCAGCTACACTCCAGCAATGGGGCAGACAAGCCCTGCTGTAAGTCCACGCCAAGCAATGGAAAGAACATTCCCCATTGCCATACTGGAGGTGAATAAGGAGGTGGCATGGAGACGGTTCAGTGTCACACCCCACTGCCTCGGGAGGTCAATGTCACAGCTCTGGGGTTCAGCTCATCCCCACTGCACCCACTTGGCTTCCAGCCAGCACTGAACTCACCCACCTGAGATGGAAACCACCTCCCACGTCCCAGCCTGTCCAGCACCTCTCCCAAGGCAGGGGTTTGCCCACAGCTTCACTCCTTCTCAGCATCCAGCCCCCACCCCCCAGGAGAACGGCACCTCTCCGTGCTCCTCCCTTCCCAGGGCCAGGAGATCCAGAAATGATGATGGGATTCATCTGCACCACAAGCAGCAGGACTCAAGACTTCACAGGATTAAACACGTGCCCAAACACAGCCACCTCTGTGTATTACAGACCAAACGTTCAAAATACTGGGTGGGAAAAAAGGGATCAGCAATTCTGTGCTTCTGGGACCTTGGCAGTAAGTGGCTTAACCAGAAATTTATTCTCTTGTTTCTGTAACTGTAGGTGGAAAAGAGAAACATGGATCCTACTGAAGTTCCTTCTCACAGGAGCTCCCTGTCTCTGAAGAGGGTGAAGAGTGTTAAGAGCAGAGCTCGTCTCCCGGAGCCACCCTGGTAACCTGCTCTGCATGCCAGCCCTGAGTCACAAGCCCTTCAGCAATTTTACCTGTCATGTCACAAGGAAGCATCATCTAACAGATACAGATGAAGGGCTGGTGCCAGGACACCCTGTCTGCCTGCAAGGGGCTGGGCTGGGAAAAGGACAGAAAACACACACACACAGAGCAAAACCGACCGAGATGCTAGAGAGAACATGCAGATATGGGAATTCGTTTTTAATTCCTTTTTTATTGGTTTATTTTCCTTTTAAGCATTGCCTTTAACAGACTGACTTATCACAGCATCTCAGACAACACCAGCAGGCAGCAGACAGGTATTTCCACGGCTCACGTGGCTTAACAATTAAATCAGAACAAGCAAATTGCATCCAGAGCACGAAGGCCAAGACAGTAGCTGGAAACATGAGGCTTGTGGTCCAAGATCCTAGACCCAGAACAGAAGCATCTCTCCCCAGTTGTGCTCCACTGACATAGAAAGCACACAGAGAAAACAGTTCTTGTTTACCACGGTCTCCAGCTATAACAAGAAGAAATGCAGATCTCCTGATATCACTGGTAATTGTTTCAATCCAAACAGATGCTGCAGCCTGAATGAGATCATTCTGCATCTCGCACTGATGTAGGCTGCATTCCCCACTTGCTACTTTTGAAACTGAAGAAGAATCGTGCTTTGCTAAAAATATGATGCAGGCTGAATGGATTGCTTTGTGAGGGGAGGTTAGTGTCTTCTCAGGGCCGCTGGACGCAGAAGACAGGGAAGAGTTGCACCAAGGATCTCAGGAAGAAGCTGGTCTTTCATTGCCTGCATACACCACAGGCTCACAAGGAGAGGACTGTTTGGAGTAAGTCTGTCCCTGTGAGCTAGGGATTTGTTTTCTCCTCTTTTGTAACGTTTGTCAGGATCTCTGGCTCCCCAAGTGCTTCGTCCCCATCACCCTGGATGACCTGTCGCCAAGCCACGTGTTGGGGTGCTCCCCTCATATTTCCAGAGGCCAAGGACACAGCTCAGCACTTGCTGCCTGCTGCTCCTTCTGCTGCCCATGCCCTGCTGAAGGCTCAGCACCATTCCTTCCCACAAGGGATGTATGAGAAGCAGCCATCAGTGGTGACATGATCCCACATTTGCCCAACAACTCCTGCCTCCTCCTCAGAGCTTCCACAAGCTGCTCCCGCTCAAGTGCTGATCCCAGCTTACGCCTCTCCCGCTCCAGCTCCCACCACGAAGCACAGGGACCTTCCCTGCAACGCATCTGGACTTTCCAAGTCCTCAAAACCCTGTGGGGTCAGCACAGACAGCAACTGCCAGGTCTAGGGCTGGCACAGACCCTGAGCACACAGGTCCTGCACACACAGGTCTGGGCACTCCCTGCAATACAGCCCAGCTACAGAAACTCGGCAGCTGAGCAGGTGGCAGACTTGCTCTCTCGACCCTCACTCCCACTTCATTTCCTGCCTCTGTTATGAAACAGTGACAAAATAAAATGAAATCTAGGATTGAAGGAAGGCTCCAAAACTCTGTCCTGGCCAAGTAATCTGCCTTGGGATGCTCTAAAGGAACACACCTGCCTTTTCCAAGCAATTCCTGCAGTGATTTTCTTCAACAGCATTTGGTGCCTTTATCCAACATTTTCTTGGTTGAAATCCAGTCCAGATTCTCAGCTGTCAGATGTTACTCAGCTGCTTGGGTAAAATAAGTGTGGTGATCTCAATACAGTTTACAGCAGGCAGATGTCTAGAGCTTAAAATTAGCTGTCATATTTGCCACTGGACATACTATACTGTCCCCTCCCTTCTTTCAGGGCTCAATGAGAAGCCAAATAGAGACACAAAGCATACACCTCCCTACAAGCATCAGACACCCTTCCTCTGGGTTAGATTTTGCATTCTGGACGAGGATTTAGCTTGAAGGAAGCTGATCTATCTCTATGCCTTCTGTTAGTGGTGCTTCTGTTCTCTGGGCCTGGTGCATGGAGGAAGGGTGGGGGTGCAAACACAGGTCCCAGAAGCGACATACAAAATGATGTCTGAGATACAGCACGATTACCCTCTGCAGCGAGAGGGCATCGTGCCGGCCTGACTGCAGGAGCAGAGCAGAAGACCGCAGATGTTTCTCTGCACATCAGCACCCCCCACTGAACAAGGAGCAGGTTTACTACTAACTGCAATCTACAAGTGAAAATGACGGCCCTTAACTCACAGCATGCCCCCAAAGCAGGGAAATAGTGAGTCCATACTCACAAGTGTCTGTACGGATGGTCTAAAGACTCCACAATTGTGATGTGAAAGCAAAGTCTGCCACAAACCTCTCAGATGAACAGGCAGCAGCAATGTGCACCTTCTGCATTAAATGTCCAAAACACCCACACTGTCCTCCACATGCACCCTAGAACGGCCCCAGCACCTGAGGGGAAAACTCCACCATGGGAGACCACGAGACCCAAGATCTGGCACAAGAAATGAACCAAACCTCTCCCTGGAGCTGTGGGTGAGAGCAGCCCGACAAGCCCTGAACTTTAATTGCACAGTTACATAAGGCACCTCGCTGGCAGAGCTCAGCATTAGCCTAATTCATAGTAATGGCATGATCGTTTCTGGCAGGGTCACCATCGTCGCTGTCGCGAGAGCCCACGGAAGGGTCTGGAACCAGCTAGAGACTGCTTTTATCCGCAGAAAGCTAAAAGAAGGAAGTCAGCCAGCTCGAAGAACAACATGGAAAAATAACTTCATCTACAACATGATTCACCCTAAGAAGGCACATCTCCTGTTAAAGCAAAAAGCTGCAATTGGAGGCACTGACCATCTTCTCGCACTGTACAAAGCGACAGCCTAATTCCGGGTGTCGATGGGAGAGCCAACAAACAGCTTCTGCTGCTCTTCATACTATCATAAGACCATAAAGTAATTACATATTAGTAAAACAGGTTGGATTTACAGCCTGGGAAACTCAAGTGCCATTGACAAGCAGAACAGGAATAGCGGAAGCTTCTTCAGGCTCCCCCGCAGTGACGCTTCCCACCAAGGGTGCCTCCAGCCCACCAACGCCCACCACCAAAACAGGACATTTCTCTGAGAAAAGCATGACCAAGAAGCAACAAACCAGCAGTAGAAAGATTCTTGTTGATCACCAATACCTGGCAACCTCCAGGTAACATTTGTGAGGCTAATTAGTGACCCAAAGTCAGGCAAGGTCTGAAACCTTCTCAGCTTCTGCGTAATTCACTGTGTGGTGAATTTCACGCTCGCTGCCTTGCTGAGGCCAACTGCGATTTCCTGAGGATCAACACATCTGGGGTCTGCAGCAAAAGTGCTGTAAAAGCAACAGGCTGGAGAACATTTCATAACAACATTTACCAATTTGAGGTATTTCTTTTCAAGAGGCTTCCATGACCTCCAGTGCTGAAGGTGGAGGAAAAAGATCCAACCTTAAGGTTGGATGACACTTATCAAAGATCCAGAGCTGCCAGGAAGATGACAAGGAACTTCACCTGGCAGAACTCCAGTGATCCCAAGCCCACAGACCAGCTGGGCAAAAGGAGAAACAGTTCCCAGGGGTCAGAAACCTTTAAAATTAATTAAAATAGAAAAGGGAATTTTTGGGGGTGGACCAGCCCCCTGCTCATCAGCTGCTCCCCAGCAGAGGAGCTGGCACTAACAGTACCACTACCCAGCGGATAAAATTAACACAATTACATCAACTCTCTTCTGTAAGGACCCCCACAATTTATGCAGCAGCAGATAATAATTATCCTGTGACCACATTCAATTCCTGTGCCTTAAACAACCTGCAAGTGAGCCATTTGGCATGTTTTCAGCTGTTTTGGTGCATTAGTTACAATCATCCCGAGATACAAATTCTCTGCTTTTGCTTATTTCCTAATTTTCATGAAGCCACAGAGAACAGTCATGCATTTAGACAAAGGCAAGTCCTTAAGCAAAGTTGTACTGTAACTCCTGACCAGAAGCACAGAAACCTTTGCTACTGACTTATAGCAATCACAGAATATTAGGAGCTGGAAGAGACTTCAAAAGACCATCCAGTCCAACCCCCCTGCCCGAGCAGGATCATCTAGAGTAGATCACACAGGAACGTGTCCAGATTGGTCTTGAATGTCTCCAGAGAAAGAGATTCCACAACCTCTCTGGGCAGCCTGTTCCAGTGCTCTGTCACCCTCAATGATTCTGGACAGGTTTTTACTTACTTTTGCTGATTCCTTATCACAGACACATCATTAAGGCAGTACTAAATCAGACTCAAGCATATGCCGGTGCATGCCCATTAACACACATGGCCTGCATGGCCCTCACAACACTCAAGATGTTTTATGAACATCACACACCTAATTAAGACTCTGACTCCTTAATACAGCAAATGTCACCCTAATTTACCTGAGACCAGCTGAGCCACAAAAATTAAGCAGCTGATGTAAGGCTAGGAAGTGCCATGGTAGAGAAGAGCCTTATGCCCAGGACCCCAAGACACCCTGTCCCAGCCAGCAGGAAGGCAGAAGTGTGCAAGGCCTGCACTTTCTGAGCAAGCAGAAGGAATAACTGAAAGATAACCATCTCCTACCCACACATGTCTCTTTTAGCAAGATAAAGGAGTAACATCCCAATAACAACAAAAGAAGAAATATCATGAAAGCACTGCACAGCAATAACTGCCAGCTCTGGCACCGGCCTCCTGACACCACGACAAACCAAGCTCCACGCAGCCAAGCCATCCCCACAGAGCAGGGTGAGGACCGAATGCTGCCCATGAGTTCCTTTTTCCACACCTGCTCAGCCTTTCCAAGATCACCCAGGCTGGTTCCCTGTGCCCATCACTTCTGCAGCGGGACTCGGGCAGGAGGAAAGAAGGGTAACATCAGAGGTCAGTACCAGAGGAGGACTGTGCCTTCAGCATGGTTTGAACACTTCAAACACCACATTTAATCAGCCTGGGGGAAGGAAGGACTTGCCCACAAACAGGGCTTTCCCAGCGTTACAGGCCATGCAATTTGCTGGTATTCCACGCTCAACACCCAGGTGCCTCCTCAGCAACATCTAATTTAACTCCCCACAATGAGATCACCAGGAAGCCAGCTCCTACCCAGCACAGCTCCTTAAACCTTCAATTTGTGACACTCAACAAGAAGCACTAAACACCTCAGGCCATCAATAGTATTTTGAAAACACTATTCCTCAGAGGCCACTTTCAGTTTTGTTTCTTTTTAATTCCATCCACTCAGTAATTTTCTAGGGAACCTGCCTCACCGTCTCCAGAAATAGCTCTTTGCTCCCGGTTCCCCAGGAGATAACCAAGCGCCACTGTTAGAAGCTGCAGAGCCTGTGGAGTTTCCTTGATGTTGCACCTTCCCATCTCGCTGCCTGCAGAGCCCGTGACGCTCAGCTGCTGCTGGGAACCAGCTCACTTGGTCTTGAGAAGAAAAGGTGCAAGAAAGGTTGGAATTACCACCACGCCCAGCATCAGGCAACAACACCATTCCCTGGGGCAAGGTGTACTTTGGAAATAAGGTGGTTGCATGGGCTCAAAGCAGCTCCATAACTACGCTAACCTCCTCAGAACAGGACTCTGCCCATGCACACACCAGAGATGGATGTTTTCCCCATTACCCACAGCAAGGCAGAGCAAAAAAACCCCTGTGAGTAGATTTCAAATGGTAACAGGGAGAAGGGAGTTGGGTAGGATGACGAAGCGAAGAGCACTCAAATCTTTGAGCTTGAAGCTTCCCCTTCTACACCACAGCTTAATCCTCTCCTCCTCAAGCGACTCTTCAGACACCAGCCTGCGCGGCCTCGAGACAGAAAGGACGTTAGCGATATTTCTAGGACGCTCCAGTTGACTGAAGGCAGCCTGGCTCCGCTGCAGGGTATCCGTTCTAATCCTGGCACAGACACAGGCCCCGAGAGCTCACACAGGACGGACGCAGCCAAAATACCCCGAAATAAAGCGGCGGCCGGCAGCAAGCGCAGCCCCAGCCGTGTGTGGCCTGGCACAGCTCTGGTGGGGCTGTGGGTACCGGCCTCCCCCCCGCCCACACTCCCTGAGGGCCCCG
>VXBZ01008642.1:64167-75460 GCA_013399135.1 Heliornis fulica | reverse complement strand
CGTCCCCCTGCCTGGAACAAGGACATTCTCTTTTTTGGCATAAAAAGAGAAATTCAGGGTAAAAAAATATTTCATCTCAAAGGTGGTCATGGATGAGGGCTGAGGACAGCAGGGGACCCTCGTGGGGTGATGAAAACCTGAAGAGTCCCCGCAGGCATTGGTGCCGCTTTAGGACACCCACACCCCCCCAATCCCCCCCCACACCAGCCACACAGGATGAGGACCCCGATTGGTGCTTCTGCGCCTTTACCTTTTGCTCTACACCCCGCTCCACCGCAACCCCCACCCTCCCTCCGCGGTGCAGGAGCCGAGATCCAAATCAGAAATTCAAAGTTGGAGAGAATCTCTGAATGTGAGCAGCCAGCCCGCCGCCGCGCAGACCCCCGCGGGCACCAACGACCTCTTTCTGGGAGAGCGCACACGGGCGGCTCCGCGGCGGCACCGGAGCCGTCCCCGAGTCGGGTCTGACTCCGGGGAAAAAAATCACATTTTTGCTTCATCGGGCGTGCATTGATCGAGTTAATTCCGGAGTCGCCCAGAAGGGAAATCTGTGAAACTGCTTTAAAAAAAAATAATAAATAAAGCTACAGCCACAGCAGAGGAGGAGGGAGCAAAAGCGAGCAGAAATGGGTGAAGGATGAGTAATTAACCCTCTGAGGCGTGAGGCGGTATTTCTGCATCAAGTCATCTGAGATATGGGGCTGGTGCCCAGGGGTTCGGCCCCCAGGGACACCCCCAGCCTGCACACACGCAGTGGCACGAGAGACAGAGGTGTTTGGGGCTGGATCCGAGGGGTTCTGCTTTGCACTGGCTGCACTGCCCTTAAAAGTACCTCTAGGTAATGTTTAGCACTGGGAGGAAGAGGAGGGTGGGCAAGCAGCTCTGCCCCCACTGCCAGAGCCCCAAACAAAAGGCAGTTGGTGACTTGGCCAAAGCCACCGCGTTGGCAAAAGCCACCTGATGTGGCACAGCCCCACAGCCCAGGGGTTTGCTCCCAAGGGAGCAGCTCCTGTGATGGGGGGTGATGGGTGGGACATGGGGGTCCCCAGGTTGGCCACTGCTGCCCACCAGCATGGTAAGGATGAGATGTACCAGGGCACTGTGGCACATCCTTGAGCTTGAATTTAAGGGGTAAATATTTCTGGGCTGGGCCAGGGGTAAAATTGGGTGTAGAAACAGCCCAATAACCCCAACTGCAATGGGAACCTGTGTTGGGACAGGACCTGGATTGATGCTGGAGGAGGGAAGGGTCAGGTTGGAGATCAGAGGGAAGTTCTTCATGGAGAGAGTGGTGAGGGGCTGGAAGGGGCTGCCCAGAGAGGTGGGGGATGCCCCAAGCCTGGAGGTGTTCAAGGCCATGTTGGATGTGACCCTGGGCAACCTTGTCCAGCTCCAGGCCTGGAGGTTGGTGGCCCTGTCTGTGTCAGGAGGGTGGACCTCGATGGTTCTCAGGGGCCCTTGCAACCCAGACCAGTCTGGGATTCTGTGATTCTCCCCCAGTGCAGCAAACTTTGAACCACCAGGACAAAGTCATCGTTGGCTTTGGTTCATCTCAACCCCAGATGATCACAAAAGTGAACATGTTGCACACAGGGAGAGGGTGGATGTGCCACAGTCCCAGCACCAGCAAAGCTCTGTGGTGATGAGTGAGCCACCCTGGCACACCACAGCACCCCACCGGCACACGGGGCACCCACATGATGCTCTTGGGGCGCTTCCCAAGGTTATGGGGACTCCTGCTTTACCTTTGCTGCGGGGCAGATTCCAACAGCAGCTGTGGGCTGTATTTTTAGGTATTAATTAGACCCTTAATTAAGAGGATTTGCTCTGGGGAGAGTGGCAGGGCCCTCAGGTCTGTGGGGAAGGACACGACCTTACCAAGGTGACGGGCATGGCCCCGGCTGGGTGGGCTTTGCCGGTGAATGGGTCTGGAGCAGGACTGTCCCCCATCACGGTGCTGCTGCCTTGGTTGTCCCCATTTTGGCAGAGGAGCCCCCACCTCCACAGCAAAGGCCACTGTTCTGGCACCACAGGGTCCTGCTGGGATGGGACGCACTCAGGGTTCCACAGAGCATCTCAAAGGACCAGGGTGAGGAGAGGAGCAGAGGAGCCCCAGGACTCAGCTCCAAAGAGTGAGGGTGTGCTTGGATGCTTTTAGCCAAGCACCCAGGTCTGACTGGACAATGTCACATGACAACACGGCTGCTGTGGTGCCACACAGCCCCTGCCCAGGCCTCAGCCCAGAGCCATCAGCCCAGAGCCATCAGCCCAGCCTGGCTCCCGTCCCCCATGCTCAGAGGGTCCCTTGGAATTCAAAGACACCTTTCAATCCTTCATTTATCCGAGCCCACCCAGGACCGTGCCTGGCCACCGTCCCCAGCCCATGCTCCCCATCTCTTCACTCAGGAACTGCACACACACATCAGCCAGCAGGTTTCCCCCAAGTCCCCTGCAAGGCAGATCAGAGCAAGTGCCACTCTCCAACGCTGCATACGTGGAACCCCCACGAAACACCTTCCAACGCGGCAGGGACCGCGCGGTGCGTTTTCACACCGACACGCGAATCTGCCGAGGACCCGTCTCTGCAGACACCTCACAGGAGCATCTGGTGCCGAGTCTGCCCAGGGCAGATGGAGACGGGAGCTGTTACTCACAGAGCAGTCTGGCTCCCTCTGTTTGGGGGTCTTCTTGGCAAAGTTGGGTTGGCATCACAGATTCCTTACCCAGTGCCTGAAAGGTTTTGTCTCTGGCTGAGCACGGGTTGAATTTGCTCCAGCTATTTCCAGGAGACGCCGGGGAACACGCACGTTCACTCCTTGCCGCTGAAGGCTGCTGGTAGAGGAAGAGCAGCAACACTGGGTCTTGCTGCTGGATCACCAGCACAGACCCAGCACTGCTTGTGGTCCAGACCACCACCAGCTCTGCATTAGGGATGTCAGGAATTAGCACATCGCACCATCCCGGATTCCCGAGCAACCAGACCCAGCAAACCCGAGGTGGAGCGCAGGGCGGCTCATGCCCGGGCACGGGGACTTGTCCTGGGTCTACAGCAGGACCAGCAGTGGCTGGTGGTTGTGCCATGGCTGAGTGCAGGCCCTCATCCCACCCAGCCCCAAGGGAAAGGGAGGGCTGAGGATCCCCTGGCCAGGGGCTGTGGAGGTGTGCTGGGCACCCTGCTCTGGTGCCGACACCGTCTCCCAGCCTCCCTGGGAACACAAGGACAGCACACACGTAGACAGAAAGCCACCCACAGCAGAAACCAACACCCTAGACAGGGTCCTGCTGAGAACCACGACCCTGACTTAGGAGATGTTCATGAGCCAGCAGCATTCACCCAAATAACATCTACCAGCAAACCAGCAGATCCAGCTCACGGGGTGGAAGAAGGTCTGTCCACCTCCAGCAGTGGCTGCTCGCTCTGGAGGAGGGGGAGCAGCAACACAGAGCCCCCCCTCCACCCCTTCCAGATTGCTTCAGCACATATCCCACCCAGAGACAACCAGGACCATCAGCATGACGGATGCTGGGGTCAAATCCTGCCGGCCACGGACGCTGCGCCTGCGGAACGGGGTGAATTCAGCCAGGGAAGGAACAGAGCCGAATCCCACGGGAAGGCTGAACCCACGTGATGCTTCAGGCTGCTGCGTTGGCATCACTGCAGATTAAAATCAGTCAGACCCCAAGAAAACATCTCCCCTCCCCGAGTCGAAACCAAAGCCCATACACCCAACATACCCCACATCCCCCCAACACACCACGCACACCCACACCCAGCGGCAGAAGACCCTGAGCCCCTGGCTACTGTTGGTCCTTGAGGGCTTTGCTCACTCTGGGGTAAAGGGAACACTTAGAAGGACAACCATGAGCTAAAGGACCCCGGTTTGACCCAAAAGTTGATGTTACAAGATGTCCTTTGGGCACGAGGCAGCAAGAGCTCAGAGCACAAAGGGAACGCAGGTACGTGATGCCGCTTTGGAAAGACCAGGAATTCACTGTTGGACCTGGCTCATAATTTATTCTGTCATTGAAAAAAAAAAAAGGAAAAAAATCCTTCTGGATATCTTTAAACACTAGGAAAAGTAAGATAGACCTTTTTNTATATACACACATACACATATATACACAATGATGCATTCAAAAGTTACTATTTCCTTGGTGATTACAGTGTCAGTCTCTAAACCTCTCCCTCTTGAAATCCTCACAACTTGATGCCACTGCTAAAAATACACTGCTGTGCGTGAGGAAATACCAGCAAGACACAAAGAGCCATTTTTGCCAAGACCAAGAGGCTTTGCCACCGAGCTAGAAAGACGTGCTGCCTTTTCCTCGTTCATTCTCGAGGCTCCAAACCAACAAAAATCAGGGATTTTTGCAGAGTATTAAGGGAAAGCTGCTGGGTATCATTGTGCAAAGGCAACAGGAGCTCAGGAGAAGATTTGCCTTCATCTCCCTAAACCAAAATAACAAACTCTTGGGGGAAAAAACCCAAACCTCATTGCGGTTTGAGATGTCAGGTGACCCCAAGATTTTAAATTCTGGCCAATTCAGATGGGGTTTGGGGTGGGAGGAAGGGACAGTTGTGGGACTGGCACGGCTTCTTGAAGGATCCCATTTTTCTCCTCCCAGCATGGAGCAGGTCACCATTCACCGGTGGCCACCAAGCCAGTGACCAGTGATGGGAAAACACGGCGTCGAGCTGGCACTCAGGGCTGCCTGCAGGTCCCATGTCCCTGCCCGCAGGGCTCTGCCTTCCCTGGCCACCACTCACTTCACCTGTGCCACGATGAAGCCAGACTCCCTCATGCTCTCGTAGTACTCAACGGCCAACGCAAAGTCAAACTCATTGATGGCCGGCCCATCGATGGCGATCTTCATGAGGTCTGAGAGCCCCTCGTCCTTCGCGCGGGATGACCGGCCCCGCTTCAGCAGCTCACGGCCCCGGCTGATCTTCTCGGCAAGGACCGAGCCCAGAGGTAAGGCCAGGGCAATGGCCGCAAGGACGGCAAAGTCTGGGAAGAGCTCGTGCATCTCGGAGTTGCTGTAGACCAGCTTGACACAGAGGTCCCTGAAGGAGAGCTGGTTGAGGCTGAAGACGATCCTCTTGAAGAGGGGGAAATCACTCAGGGCCCTCTCGCTCACCACCACCCTGGAGTAAGCCTGAAGGAGGAAATTCAGCTCGCTGACCCCATAGCTGCCAATGTCCTCCAAAGACTGGGGGTAGCACTTGGGGTTGAAGATAGTTGAGAAGGAGCTGATGGCCTCCAGGACACTGCTGGGGAATCTGTCCAGCAGATTGCCCCTCATGCTCTCCAGGTAGTTCTCCTTCAGGCGCTCAAAGTGCTTCAGGTGCACCTTGGAGCAGTTGGCCAACTCAACACCCTTGTAGTAGAGGCGGCTCTCACCCTCCCGGTCATCCCGTGGGTGCTCGTTCATCTCATTGAGGAACTCCTGGAGGTTCTGGCCACTAGCACTCTTTTGGGCCTGCAGGGTGGTGGCTGTGGCAGCGACAATGGGCTTCAGGATGGAGAGGTCAAAGTCCTCGATCTGGAAGAAACGGCTGAGCTTCTGGAAGATGGGGAGGACATCCAGGAGAATCTTGGTGAAGGCCACAAACTGGAACTTCTTGAGCTCTTCGCAGAGGCCGCGGGCCACAGGCGACCGCTCTGCCTCGCTCTCCAGCAGTAACACCAACGTGGGCCATGAGGAATCGATGGCTTCCACAGCTGGGAAAATAGAAGTCCAGTGAATGGCTTTGGGGCTCCCAAGGTCTATCTCACAGACATCCAGGACACTCCGCAGCTCCTGTAGGCCATTGCCATCGCCTCTGAAGCTGGAGTAGAGTCTGTACACAGCATCCACAGTGGTCTCGTATTTCTGGAGGTACTCGATGGTGACAATGCTCTCGTCTGGCAGCAGGGATCTCCCATGGGACAGGCAGTGCAGCTCCGTGAGGAGTGGACAGAAGGAGGTCAGCCCAGTGCCCAACCCACTCAGCCGCTCGGCCACCAGCGAGGCACTGCCAGCGCTGAGCCAGGTGATCTTCATGGTGGGGATGCCAAAGGAGCGCATCACCTCACCCACCTTGCCCGCCACCGCGGAGGCCTCGCCGGCGGGCAGCTCAAAGCTCCCCAAGAAGGTGGCCGAGGTCTGCCCATTGCAGGGGGAGACGGTGGTGGTGAACATAGCGAGGTTGCGGTGCTCCAGGACATCCACCATCTCATCCACCACCAGCCCAACAAACGGCGACGCTCTAATCCTGTGCCTGTCCTCGTTGTGCAGGACTTTGGCGATCGCTGCCTGAGCCAGGGAAGGGACGTGCACGGGGGCAGGCGGGAGGGAAAGAGAAACACAAGTGAACTTCAGAAGATGGTGGGGGACGCACAGCACCCGGCACAAAGCAAGCTGCAAGGCTCCCACCCTTGGGTCCTCCCAGAAGCGGCGCAAGGTCCCGACTCTGAGAGGTTTTATAGGTGAGGACAAACAACAAGCTGGAATTTGATTGCTTTTTTCCTAACATCCTCCTGCTCCTGGCCCACAGCCCAACCAAGGGAAGCTGCCAGAGCTCTGTGGTCACTGATCCCCATGGGTTCAGCAGGACCCAACACTGATGGGCAGCACCAAGCTGCCACCCACTCATGACAGAATCACAGAATGTCAGGAGTTGGAAGGGACCTCAAAAGATCATCCAGTCCAACCCCCTGCCAGAGCAGGATCACCTCAAATCACACAGGAACGTGTCCAGGTTGGTCTTGAATGTCTCCAGAGAAGGAGACTCCACAACCTCTCTGGGCAGCCTGGCCCAGGGCTCTGGCACCCTCACAGGGAAACACTTTTTCCTTACATTCACATGGAACCTCCTCTGCTCCAGCTTGGACCCGTTGCCCCTTGTCCTGTCACTGGCCATCCCTGAGAAGAGCCTGGATCCATCCTCCCTTTCCATATTGATAGACATTAATGAGGTCACCCCTCAGTCTCCTCCAAGCTCCAGAGCCCCAGCTCCCTCAGCCTGTCCTCAGCAGGAAGATGTTCCACTCCATCATCTTGGTGTCCCTGCACTGGGCTCTTTCAAGGAGTTCTATGTCCTTCTGGAACTGAGAGGCCCAAAACTGGACACAATACTCCAGGTGGGGTCTCACCAGGGCAGAGTAGATGCCAAAATCTTCCTGCCATGGCTCAAACTGCAGCGGCTGTGCCCAGCAGGAGAAGCACCAAAACATCCCGGGATCTCTCTGCTCCATTTTACCCATCGCAGGCAAACGCCTCGGTGTGATGGGAAAAGCCTCCTCAGATGCTGCAAGGGGCACTTCAGGCTGAGAAACCTAATTAGTGGATTTAGTCTATCTGCAGCAAAATGAGGCTCTGCAGAGAGCTCAAAAAAAAAACAAAACACCAAACCCTGGCAAACAGCCAAGAGTCACTAAAAAATTAATTTGATTTTAACAGGCATGAAGCATTTGTAAAATTAAGAAAATCCTTTCAAAACTCTCCGGCTACTTGATCTTTCTGATGACTCAGTTTAGGGCAAAAGAGGAAAAAACCCACAGTGCCCGTGTGCTAATTGGGCTCCTGAGCTTTCCCACTTCCAGCCATGCAGCAGGCTTGGATGGGAAAGGATGCTCCTGGCATCCCTGCATGCAACACACACATGGCTGCAAGCCTGAGGCTCCTTTGATGGAGCCCATCACCTGCTCCTGGGTTGGCAAGTCAGAGATTGATGCCAACAAGGTGCCACACTGGTACTTTTGGTCTCTGACCAGAGCACAGCCCGGAGCGGGCTGGTTTTATGGATGGGATTGATGGTCCCAAGAACATCCCAGACACATGTCAGCACCCTGGAACATCCAACACCCCCTGCTCTGCCTGTGAGTCAGGGATGCCAGTTCCCTGCCCAGCCCCTCCTCTTGCCTGCCACCACCCAGCTCCACCCCTGCCAGGAGGAGCCGGCAATCCCCTCGGCGAATCGGGTGTCTGCCCCCAGCCCTGCATACGAACCTGCATCTCCCTGACGCTGCTGGGCTGGTAGTACTCGCTGTGCTCCGATGCCAGCAGCGCCTGGCACAGGTTGAACTTCTGGAAGTCCAGCAGGGAGGAGCACTTCTCATCTGGGATCTCCTCCTTCGCCATCCAGTAGACGGTGGTGAGGGTGGCCACCTTCGCCGGGTTCACCTCCACCTTGATGACCGAGCGCAGCTCCGGGTGGCCGTGGACACGGGTCTCGAAAGCCAGCTGCTCCCGGTTGACGGCCAGCGCCTGGCGGTGGGCGCCGGAGGTGACGTGCCGCAGCAGCGCATGGCGCTGGAAGTTGTCCGTGCCCACGGTAAAGGCGTTCTCCGCTTTACCGTGCTTGTTCTTCACCAGCGCCTGCCGACACTCTATGCAAAACATGAGTTTCCTCTCATAGTCAAACTCCAGCCAGGTAAATTCCTCCTTCCAGTGCTCATTGAAATAGCGTTTACACTTTTTATTGGAATTGGAAGTTTCCCCAGCTGGTTTTTTCCCTGGAGGCACCATATTGCTGTGGCTGGGAAAAAATCAAACGCTACGGTTGAACTGACACGTGCCTTGGAGGAGCAGCATCTATGTTTAATTTAGTAAGAAGGTCTATTACAACTCTCCTGGTCCGACTGGAGATGAAAGAGACACAAGGGAGATGGGTTAGGGCCCCGCAGACCTCAGCCCGTGCCCATCGTTTGCTCTCGGTGGTTAATGAGGAGCTGCGGCACCGCGGAGCGGGCACGGCTGTGCCACAGCCCTGGCACTGCACTGGTGGAACACACTGAGCACCTCCTCAGTGTCAGCAGCAGGACTGGCACACACACACATGGTCACCATCACTGCAGGGACACCCAAACACACAACCCATTGGAGCTGACCTCGTGCTGATGCCGGGATGGAACCACCGAACTGGAGCAGTGCCCGTTGCCAACGGCGAGTGCCAGAGGCCCGGAGCTGAATGAGGGTGATGGCTCACAGGCCAACACAGAAACACATGATGGGGGTCCCAGCCCCAGGGAGGCTGACATGCATGAGCTGCTCCAGCCAGGGCTCCTCACACATGGATGTGAATTAACAAGGCAGCAAAGGTATTTAAGCATCCACTTCGCTCCCTCACGACGCTCAAGTCCCACTCAGCCTGATCCTCAAATTCATCCATGAACAGGATTGGAAAACCAAACTGAGCCTTGGTAAAGGTTTGGGGGGCAGGAGGAAAAGCCCAGGGCAGGGTAGGGAAGGGAGGAGACAGAACTGCAGAGGAAGAAGGGAAGAACATGGGCATTCGGAGCTGTGCCAGCCAGGCAAGAGCATCGGTCAGTGCGACTTGCTGGGAAACCCAGAAGGAACTTGAGGTTTTTCTGAAGAACAAACCCCCAAGAACCAGAGCCGTTACCTCAGCCTCATGATTTGGGAGTTGAAGCAACACCCTGACACCCAGGGAGCAGGGGGAACCCCTTGGGGTGCCCATGGGGCTCCTGCCATGCTGGATGGGAGCAGCACTCCCGCTGTGCCCCTCGTCCATGGGAACCAGAGCAACCTGGTCAAAAGGCACCAGTACCAGGGCCCTCCTCAGCCCCAAGGGAAACATTGGGTCCCAGCAGAGGAGTGGGCAGCACCAGCAGATCCAAGCCTGGCCACAGCCTGCGTGCTGGACAGGCACCATGCACCTTGCCCTGCAGAGATGGCAGCTGCAGTGCTGGCATGCTGCATCCCCCTGGCATGCTGCTGCCCCTCAGTGCCCATATTTCCCACTGCTGCCACCCAGGTGTGTCACGGCCCCAGCTCCCTAAGAAGCCCCATCCCAATTTACCAGGCACAGGTGGATCTTCACAGCGGTACCCTCCTGCTCCCAGCCCCAGGAGCTCCTACCTCATTCGGTGAAGTGCGAGCTGCAGGACAGCTTGGCAGGGGCCAAAAGGACCAGAGAAGCCAGCCCAGGACAGAGTAGAGCTTTCTCAGCATCACAGAGTGTGAGGAGTTGGAAGGGACCTCAAAAGATCATCCAGTCAACCCACTGCCAGAGCAGGATCACCTCAATTAAATCACACAGGAGTGTGTCCAGATTGGTCTGGAATGTCTCCAGAGAAGGAGACTCCACAACCTCTCTGGGCAGCCTGGCCCAGGGCTCTGCTCAGCCAAAACTCAGCTCTAACCACAGTCAGCACAAAATGCTTCCAAGGACACCGAGAGAAACCCCAGGACACAGCCCCCACCCCCCACCCCGAGAGTTTTTTTCCTGCCCTCAGCTGTCAACGCTTGCGGTGGGTGGGTGAGTTCCCTCTGCACCTCACACTCAGCCTATTTACTGAGGTTCATTTTGCTTCCCAGACCCAGGTCTCACGCCTGGTCCCACACCTTGGTGTGAGCTGAGAGCACCCAGAGGGTCCCCAAAAAGCTGCAAGCCACTTCCTGAGGCTGGTGCAAGAGCTGCACCGCAGCCACCGAGCACCAGCCAGAGCTGCATCTCCCAAGCACATTAATTAGGAAACTGCAATGGACTTGCACGTGAGAAGCAAAGCCCAGACCCATCTTGCCAAACATCTCCTCCACAGCTGTCAGTGCCCATCAGATGCTCCCCAGGGACATAAGGCTCTGCTGGGGTCAGCACTGTCCCTGCCATGCCCCAGTGAGGCTGGGGCTTGCCCTGAAGCAGAGCATGTGCTGGAGCAGCAAGGACATCTCTGCTGTTTTAGACACCCTTGTTTGGGTTCACATGCCCAGCCTGCCCTCGACCCCTGTCCCCATCCCCATGGTGCAGGTGCTGAGCTCAGTGTGCCTCAGCTGGGAGGTGCTTTCCTCCATTCCTTCCCTGTCACCAAGCCCATCTGCTCCCAAACCCACCCCCACCAACACGCAGCCCCCCTCACTCCAGCAAAAAACTGCTACCTTGAAAAAAAAAAACCAAAACAAAACAGCAGCAATTAACACCCACGGCACAGGGCAGGGGATGGGGCACAGCACCCACTGGGCAGCCCTGTGCACCCCTCGCTACCCCACGGGGCAAAGCAGCACCGGGTTTCCTCAGGGTCCCAGCAGCGTGCCAGGGGAACGGGTGACACGGGACTGATGCGGTTGTCCCCCACCAGCCCGCCGCTCCCCCAGGGCGGGAGCGCTGCCCGCAGGGAAGTTTGAGCAGGATCAGGATTGACTTGCAAGAGGACAAAACCATCACTCCTGACCCTCTATGGCCGGGTGTTCCAGGCCCGGGGTGCTCGTCACCTCCGCCGGGTGAGCGGGGCAGCACGGGACCCCCAGCGCCCGGTTGTCGTCCCCAGCTCTGCGTGCCCGACCCACACGC